>KZ807681.1:149030-163832 GCA_000696205.2 Oncopeltus fasciatus | reverse complement strand
AGGAAAGTTGGAAAGATATATATATATATTTCATAAAAATTCTTTAACATATATCTCTTGTATATATGATTTAAACAGAACAGAAAAGGATACTTGCTAAGTATCAGTAATCATACATCAAATTATTCGGCTTTTAATATTTCTCATGGGCATTGATGTCAGGGATCTGTCATTGGTTAAATATAATTAACACTAATTCGACTTTTTAAAAGCAAATTTATTACAAATACGGACATAAAGATTAGCAGAACATAAGAGAACAAAATGCAATGTTAAAGAATTGACTAGCTTTATATAAGGGGAAAGTGCAGTGTAGGCAGATAGCAGTACTTGTGGGAAAGCAGGCTGTGACTCCTTCCTCCCTAAGCTGAAGCGAAACAAAAGGCGGTGTGGGGTAAGGTTTTTTTTTTTTTGCTGTGTTAACCTCCCTTGCAACCACTTAGGGTCATTGGAGGGAGGGGCTATCTACAGGTTGCCACGCCATTTTAAATACCCATGGCTCAGGACAAGCTTCTATATTTTAAATAAAAGATTGACCTGGGCGGGATTTGAACCCGCTGCTTCAGGATTGCGAGACCTGTAAGGATCCCCTGAGCTAGCCTGGCGCCCCGGGGTAAAGTTTTACTTCAGAAGGTCAAGTCTTTGTTGCTGGAGAGTTCTACTTGAATATGATACTGAACATTTCTTTAGAATAGTTTTTGTTTTAATTTAAAAAAAAATTTGATTTGAGATAGATCTGGAATCAACCATGTAAGCCTATTGGGGCTAGTCCTATGATTAGGTATAGTTGAAATTTTCTTTAATANAGTTTATTGTAAATAATTAAAATACAGTAAACTACTTTTGACCATCACTCAATACTTTTCATTGTGGGATCAACTATGGCAGCTCAAAGTAAACGCTCAATTTTATTCATCTTAAAAAAAAAATTTTAGTCTAGACATTCAAAATAAAAATAAAATCCAATCTTAAAAATTATTTTCTGAAACAATTTTATTTATTATTAATTCTTTCGTGACTGATCTTATGAAGTTTTTGGTTATCATTAATTATATACTTTCCTACTATTTACACCATTTTAGTCTTTTGGCTGGGTTTATTCAGTATCAGTTTCAAAAACCTTAACAAATTGATTGGCCATTATCTGAACATATTATTTTCTTTTTAAACAGTTACATAAGTTTTAGATTTTCTTTTTCACAAATGTTTGGTTTTGAAGGAAAAATTTTCTCCTAATCTTCCATGCATCTGAAAATCTGAGAATGTATTCATAATTAGCTTTTACTTAGACTATAAATATACTAGTTTTTTCATTTATTCAGTTCGTAAGTTTTACAAGTTCATTAATGCATACTAATGTGAATGGTTATGTATTAATACAGTATGTAAGTGCACACCTCATACCTTTAAATCAAATAAATACATACAAATATATGAACATAAGATTTTCTATTAGATGCATTCTTCCATAAATATCTTTTAATTTATTTATTGTGTATGACTCACCATTGAAGCATTTTAAGTCATTTTGTTATCAGATTCTTCATTTTCTTTACTTTTCTACTGTTTATTTATTTATTTTTATTTAATAAGCATGTGAGAATAAAATGTCTTATTAGGAAAAAATAAATTTATTAAATTCTGCTCAGAGTATAAAAAATTACTTTTGTATGTTTACTATTGTCCAATAGTAGTTAATAATGGAAGAAAAAATAAAAAAAATAATAAGTACTAAAAAATATTTCATAACACATTTCATTCAGATCTATCAGAGAGACCGTGAACATGTATTAGGCCCCAACGTGAAGTACTTGCTATTCATAGTTCAAGCTAAATTTCTCTGCAAATGATTCTTCTGAAAAAATTGATAATTACCAAATAAAAATATTTGTTCCTTGAGGCTCCTAAAAAAAAACTTATGCACTAGGCATCTAAACCTTCTTTCTCAAATTACTTTTAAAAACATAATATTTTGGTTTATAGTAGAGGCATTCCTGCTTCTCTTATTTTGCAATAGACAATGTTTTGGGAAATAAAAAGTAATTAAGGCAGTTGAAATAAATTTTTATATACCTGCACAAAAACTAAGTTTTTAACCTTTTTTTTTAAATTAATTAATTTATTTATTTATTTTTATTGAGGTTGGGGAATGGTTTTACGCAGAACCGCTAATTAGCCAATGTATTGATCAATCAGGGGGTACTGTGGGGCTCCNTTACTTCAGAAGGTCAAGTCTTTGTTGCTGGAGAGTTCTACTTGAATATGATACTGAACATTTCTTTAGAATAGTTTTTGTTTTAATTTAAAAAAAAACAAGTAAAATAATAATTACTAGTATACTATAAATAATAAAAGTGTGATCTCCTTCAGTCATTTACAAGATTCTACATTTATATTTGCTAAATGAATATCTTGAAAAGAAAAAAAATATAATTTAATTAAACAAAAAGTGTTTGTGATTGTAAACATGTTGTGCTTTCAAAGGATGTATAGTTTTTGGAATTACTAAATAATGATTCATTCTCTTCTAGAGAAAATAAAACAGTTTTATTAAGGTGAACTGTCAATGTTTAATCCTCTATTAACATATCTAATTTCTTCGTATAAAATATGAGATATTTATTAATTAAGACGATGTATTTTACAAAAGGACCATCTAATTATTATCTAAGAAATAAAAACGAACCAATTCTAAAGAATTTAAGTACTATAACTCATCTAACAGATTATTAACACACGTGTTCGGTATTTTTGAAACAATTGTTATTGATTAGTTTATATTCACTAATTAGTAATTATAGTAAGAATATCTTTATAGAAAGGAAAGGATGGATGGAGTTATACAAAGTATGTAAGGAACATTGTACCTTTCCCAATTGCCATAGTACTTCAGGAAGAGGATATAAACATTACCTGAGTATTCTGAATGATTTAGGTAATTTCCGAGGGGGCCAGATTCCTAGAGTGAATGTTATACGTTATTTACAAAATTATAGATTTGCTTTATTATAATTAATTTTATTATATACATGTAGAAAGTAATTCATAATAAAGTTTTAAAAAAATTTATTATATAGCAATATATTGATTTAAAACCAAAAAAGTCATGTAATTCAGTTGTAATATTGGCTTCCAGTTGGCATTAATTCTGCATTTTAGTATTGTCATGTATAATTTGAACGTCTTTGTTTAATTTATTAACTAGTGTTTTGGTACTAGGTAATGGTTTAGGTCGGTGGGTATAGAGAGAGAGATCAAAATTTATAATCATATCTTCGTTGTTACGAAGAAGTTTATAGAATGGAATGTTTTAAAATTCTCATTCATTGTCCATTTGTAGAATTTTTGGAGATGGAAATAGAACAAAATATAAACTTAAATGTTCTTCTATTTCAAACTGTCTCAAGCTGGTAATGGATATGCCAATAAAAGTTTTAGCAAAAAAGTCAATCAAAATAATAAATTTACGCTTATTTTAATGAAACTCTTCTATTGGTATTCTTTCTAAAGGTTTGTCTTTGCTAACTTTTAGTTTTTACTGAATTTTAATTGAGTTTCTCTCATATTTTATTTATTTATTACACTTATTTATGTCGTCTAATACATATTTTATCATACCAGGCCAATAATTATTTCGTCTTATTTGTTAGTAGGATTCGTTAATGCCTCTACGGTAAGTCTTGCCTGAATGATAGATTTTTATCTACCATTCAGGCAAGACTTACCGTAGAGGCATTGACGAATCCTACTAACAAATAAGACGAAATAATTATAGATTAATATATAGGGAGGTTTTCCTCTTGGCTCTGAAGGAGTTGTAACGTCTAGATTTAGTTGGCTGTATCTTTTTCATTTTATGGAATAAAAGTTGCGTGTTAAAAAATTCTTAAAGGTCTCAAATATAGCATCATATTATTTTTTTAATGAGCCTACGCGCTCACTGTAAATTCCGTATTTAGTATGTGGTAATAAACTCTGAATATTAAAGGTTGTTTTTTTTCCTACTTAAGTCAAAGTTATGTTAAACGTGTTTTATTACATATAGTTTTTGAACTAACGGTTTTTTTGTTTCTTTCTTCAAAAATTAATTTATTTTGTTCAAAAATCAATATTTTGTCCTCATCACAAATGACTGAAAAGAATACTTAAGCTTTCTTGAGAATGTACAAGGTGCAATACATGTATTATTGAGATTTTCTTCTGAGTGAATTTTTCGTGATTTATTTCGTACACTATTGTGTTAGATAACTAAATTATGGAGAATGAGTAAGCATTAGGTTTTCCAGTAACATTCCTAATTTTGAAATAAGATTTTATACTTTTCCAACGTAATAATTTTGAATTACTATTGTAAAGGTATGTGATCTGTTTGTATTAAAAAGTTTGTTCCATGTAAGTTTGACCGGAAGTTCTTGCACGCCCATATGATTCTTATCAATTTTTTTCTCAATGGTACTTAATTAAATCTCGTACGTTTTTAATGTATGAGAGGTGAAGGATATGGGTACATATTATAAATTTTGATAAATAACCGTTCCTAAAGCGAAGTTAGACACAGCGGTTGTTAAGGTATATTAAGGAAAAATCTGGATGCTGTCGTATTGGACTATTGTGTAAAAGGTTCTTTTAAGTTTCGAATTCATTTACATATTCTTTATCTTTTATATTGATTTCTTCAATTATCTTTAATGTTACTGTTAAAGGTTTAGCAATTTTGACATCCTTGTTCTTAATATTTCTCTAATAAACAGTTATACTTTAAAACTTTCTTATTTATTTTTGAATTTTTGGGAATGAAAATTTATTTTTAGCATCTTACCTTTGAGGGTTAGGCTGAATGTCTATCTCAGAAACTATGGGATTCATTGTATATTTTATTTTGTGTATCAATATAAATACTAATTTATTTATTTTTTAACTGGCTTGTTGCCTAGTCCAATAATAACATTTAGAGTAAATGAGTTTTATAATTGGTGCTATTAAAACGTTATGCCTATTATTGAAATGTTTTATTTAGATTTTAGATTTGAAACTAATATGTGTTTTAATGATGTAATATTTGCATCAGTGACAAGCTTGGCTACAGTTAATTTATTTAATTTTTGTAAAAAAACAAAAACAAAATATATGTGTTTGAAATTTGAGCTAACCAGGCCTATTGTTGTCACTAAAGTCCATCCATAAATATATTTTTAAGAATATCTGAGCTATAACTCTATCTTAGCTTTATTCATTTAAATAAACTCTTTAGTACATTTAATACTTTATCACTCTAATTATGGCTATTATTTTACATTATTTTCTGGAGTCATTGAATATGAATTGATATATTGTTAAAAATACATTATTTTTAACTGATGAATATAAGTGGCTCTTATCCAGACCAACCATTGAACTAAGTAAACTTACTTGAATGTGTGTTCAAGTAGAATAATACAAATATAGACATGTACTCATATCTTAACTCTCAACCTTTAATCAAACACGTTCTAATTGTTGTGATCAGTTTAACTTAATTGCATTTCATCTAAAATTTAATAACTGATTAAAGTTTTGGTTCCCGTCACTCTTCTCTAATATGACTTAGAAATCTGATCTCTTAGAGTCTAGGTCTAAGGCTTTCAATTGTTATGTTTTATGCACACTTACTCATCTACACACACGCTTTTTGTTTACCTCCCAGTGTCACTTAATTTTCAGGAAACCTTTTTAACCTGCAGAAATATTTGTGATGCATTTTCTCAGTTACTGTCCACTGCTGTGAATTATATTTAAACTTAAATGAAAGTTTTCTAGTAAAAGTTTCATCTAATATACATGCTTAACCCTAGATTACTGAGAAGTTTCTTGGGTCTATATATTTTTTTTCTCAATAATTTTTACAATTTTTTGAACTATAAACAAAACAGCATTTGTAAACACACTAGAATTTGCTTTATTTCCTTTCCTTTTTTTTTTTTTTTTNCGTCTTCATTGGTTTCTGCACACCATCTCCCGTTGGCGAGCGCTTTCGGACATTGTCCATCTTCTGGCCGAATACATACGTTCACTGTCACGGTCTGTATTCAACTCCAACAAGATGGACAATGTCCGAAAGCGCTCGCCAACGGGAGATGGTGTGCAGAAACCAATGAAGACGGAGAATAGAAGGTATGAGAGAAAAACTTAGTTGTTAAATGTGTTCATCAAGGCAGTCTGAAAATATTGTAACGGGCTAGGGATAAATAAAATAAACTACTTCTATAAATACAATATCTCTAATTTATTATCAAATACAAATGCTTTACCGCTAGTTAACAATATTTTACTACTGCCCTTACATCTTTTATACAATTAAAGATAACAACTATTACTTATAGCTACTTTACAATGATAATTATTAAGTTCTTACTTCGGATTCGCTGTAATTGAAAAACTGAGAATTATCACAACAATCTATTTATCACTGATCAACTGTCACAATTTTTTTTTAAATGAGCAGAAACTTAAGACCAACTGCGGGAACTCCCCTCGAGGTGCGGGCGAGTTGTTTATATGCCTCGGGGAGAAGGCCTACCTAGAAAGAACTCAATAACTGCGAACCAGTTTTTATTGTTATTTTATTGCTCATATCATTTATTATAATAATTTTATTAATATTTTTTTTCCATTTACTTCTCTATTTGATATTTCAAGTAATGAACTTCATAAACCGTCATTATATTCTAATCTACTTGTTTAAAATTAATGTTTGCATTTATTAATTAATAAAATATCGTGCCTTCTAGAGAAAACTATCCTTCCCAATATGTCCTTCTTTTTATGAATTTTTATTTATATTTGGGTCAACGTAAGTCATTTCATACAGTAACCGAAATGATTTCGAGAATTTCTAGAATGTATTTTCTCCATTGAAACAATGTTAAGGGACTTAGGATTCAGCTATTTTTTGTTTGAAAATGTGGTTGTAAAAACTTTCTGTTGAAATCATGGTTGCATAGAAGACCGAATATTTGGTAGTGTGCTAAATTTCCTGGACGATTAAAATAACTACAAAAGAGTACTATTTGTTAGTATATTCGGATGTTGGTGTTGTTTATTTAATGTAACTGGGTTATGAAATTTAAAAATTTTTAAAATCGTCATAATAATCTTATTAATATCATTAATCGAACTTTTATATTTTAATTGTAAAATTATAATGCTGCATATCCGGGGATGGAATAGTGAAGTTCGAGTCTTTCTAATTGCCAGTAACTTACACTGGATCAGTAAAAAGCCTCGATTGGGATTTTCTTCCTTGATGTGAAAGTATTCAAATTATATTCTGTAGCACCTGCACCATTACGAAAGAAAAATTCCTCAACAAAAATGTTGGCTATTTCCTCTGAAATTACTTTTATATTTAAAATTCTTTTGTTACTTTTATAACGTGGTTTTAGCTTTAGCCTCTCGAGCTGCCAGAAATCAGAGGCCGTATATAGACTAGAGAAGAATATGACGATTCCTCACCACAGACCTTAAGGCTCCCCTCCTTCTTAGTGCAACGTGAAGGGGGCTGGACCAGCTGCTATTCTTCTCTTTGCTTCTGAGATCTGTATGGTAGTTGGTGAGTCGTTTGCCGCTGACTTTGGAGAAATAGCTTATGGAGAAATAAGATATCGGTACCAATAATCGGTCGGCAAACATCCGCTACCAAAAAGGAAAGAGGCGTCGAAGACCTATGACCAATCTCGAAGTCCTCTCACCGTATGTGGGGACAGCGGTGTTATTCACCGTGACGAGGGTGTAATCCGAGGGCTCCGGGTGGATTCGTGGGTTACGTGGAAGGATGGAGATGGAGGCTCCTGTGTCAACAAGGAAGGAAAGAACAGACCTCTTATCCACTACGATGAGGTTGGGCTTCGATGATAGTCGCTTTATTCGTCGGACCCTCTAAAAATCCCGCTTCTCCTGGGATTTCCAACAGCAGGGATTTTGGTCGTTTTGAGCCTTGGAGCCGAACCTGCGATGGAAAAAACAGAGTCCGTCGCCTGGAGACTTCGAAGATCCCTGCTGCTCGACCAGCAACATCGCCGTAGATTTGCCAATTCACCGCTCAGCTTTACCGACAGGTAAAGCTGCGAAGAACCTGACTCCCAGGCTGAATATCCTTCGCCGTAATTGGAAATCAGCCGCTTCCTCAGCTGGTAGTATGGGTCTTCGGAGGTGATGGTCAGGGGGTCCGCTATCTGCGTCAGTACATCTAGTTCCAGTTCGCCAAAACTGTCTGGAACTTGATTTGGGACGAAGTTACCCGGGACGTGGCAAAAACAGTATCTGTTTGCAGGAACCAGAGGGCAGTGATTTCCTTGTTGGGTAAGATGAACACGCGTTGGAGTCACCACTTGTTGGGTAATGTATGGAGGGGATCAGAATAATATTTAATATGCGTGCTCACAAATATATATATATATATATATATATATATATATATATATATATATATATATATATAATTATATAAAATATAACAATTATGTATTATTATGGGTAATATATACACACTAGTCGCACTGACCTAATATGGACGTGTGTAGCATAAATAGAAGATGGCTGCTTATACACTACTTGAGTTTTTCCCGCGGGTAAAGCTTGGAAAATCCTGATTGTTTATTTGTTATAGACTTTTCCCGCGGGAGGTTAGATTTAAGCGTGTTGTTTTCCATGTTGTATGAAAAACCGAATTTCGTAGAGAATAATTATAAATATGTGAACGAGTTCAGGGATTGGGAGGTGGAATTTGAATAAATGAATCGTGGGTCCATCAGGTCCAACCATGTTCATCCGGACGTTTATAAGGCCGGAGGGGGTTTTTATGAAAAAAATAATAAGTATTTTGAAAAGTATTTCAATAGTGGATGAAGGTTGGTTGGCCGTCGAGTACTATGTTGGAGAAATTAGTAAGGGTTTCGGCCAGGATCAGAAAATAAAACGCTCCAAAACTATTGGGTAATTATTTTATTATTGTCAACGTTTCGACGTAATTTGTAAGTCATCATCAGGGCTGAAATACAATACACACTTAAAAAATTATAGATTGGAATGAACAGAAAGAGATGTGGTATGTTATATGACAGAAAAAGATATAGAAAATGAACTAAAAAATTTTAACTATACAAATATGAAAAATCAATCAATTTTATTTGCACTGATAGTCATTATCACTGATACGTCATGTATGGAGAGATCTCCAAGGGAGGTTTATGGTTACATCTCAGAGTGCAGAACTAAACAGAGAGACAACCGGTGAATAGGGGAAGGTGGGGGTTTGTAGGCAAACTTCCATACAAAGGTATGTAACAATAGTCTGGTTAATACCTTCAAAGGAAAGTTGGAAAGGCCGATGCAAGGGATTGTTTACCTGAATTTTTTCCGTTGAATTATACAGAAAATATTGCAATACGCTGAGGAAATTCTATATTTGTCCTGCCCATCATTAATAGCAGTAGGATTGAGATTGATTGTGCACACATTCCGAAATCAGCCTTTTCTTAAGGAAAGGCTCAAAGGCCTGCTTTAATCAAGACAGTAACTAATTGCATGAAGGGAGAGGATAGAAGAACTTGTACAAGAATGTTTTTTTAAGAAACAATTGATTTAAGTTAAAAAAGTTTGCTATTTAATTTTTAATTTATATTATGTGCATTTGTTGCAATAAGTTGTTTGGGGTTTCATGAATTATATGATATTACATTATAATTTTGTTCTAAAGACTTTTTATATTAAAATTTTATTTTACATTTTGTTTGATTATAATTTTGAGTTTCTTTATTTCTCTTCCCTTATTGGATTATATATGTATTTCTAGTTATTTGAGATTCCCTTTAATAATTATTATATTATTTATTTATAAACTAGTGTTATCAGTATTTAAATTATTTTTTCTTTAGTGACTTGATTTGAGTCTTATACAGCCTTATAAATAGGCTCACAATAGAAAACAAACTGACCATTTACAAGACCATAATACGACCAATCTAGACCTACGCACCAGAGCTGTGGGGTGCCACTAAGCCTTCCAATATCTAACGAATACAATCCTTTCAGTCCAAAATGCTCAGAACAATTGCTAATGCTTTATATTATGAGTCCAATTACCCTTCATCTCAATTTTAATATTTCTTTCGTCCAAGATCTCATCTCCGCCCGCTTCAAGCTCTTCCATAGTAAACTCCAATTTCATCCTAATCCACAGGCCCAATCGTTGGATACAATCCTTACCAATGACTTAAACAGTGATGGCCTCCCGACCTCCTGGGCCTTAATGCCTACAGTCTCACTGAACAGTGATGTTCACTTATTTATTTATTTTTTTTCTATTGTAATTTCTCTATGTCATCAAATTACAAGATGTTAATAACATAATGTAATAAATAAAGATTTAATAATTTATAAAAAATAGTGACTTGATTGCTTACTATTAATTTCAGGAAGCATTGTGTTGGCTTATCTCTAAGAAAAACTTTTCTCTGGTTCTTCTATGATTAACTCTAGTATGGAAATTAAGTTGAGGCAGATAATGCTCTTTCTAAAAAAAGTGAACAATTAGTGAAGCGCTAATGACCATTAACTGTCGATGCGCACTACTAAAAAAAAAAATGTTAGTTTGACAGGTCATGATAGGCTTTTGAGGAAAATATTCCCCATCACATTGGTTCGGGATTTCTTGTTAGTGCAATATACACCAGAACCATTAGTGTTATAGTTGGCATCAGGATTAAACTACACATTATTTAAATGTAGCCTTGTATGATTCACATTAATGATTCACTTATTGCTCACTTAGTTTCTACAATTGAATTAATATTGTCCTGCTTCTATTACCTGGTTATTATCAGCAAAGAAATATATGTAACGTAAAGAACTGTTTAAAATTGGAGCAATTTCATTCATTGTTCTATTTCACATCTGAATTTCAAATATGGATTATTATTAAAATTTAAGGAAAGCTTGAACAGAAACATTGTCATAAATTATTGATATAGAGAAATTGATATATAATTTGGGACAATATAGTTTGTTCAAAGAGTTTAATACATATTAGATGGCTAGTACAAATGCATGTGTGCCAATAAAGAAAATTTTGTAACTTGTTTAGATTGGACAATTTAATTATTATTCATATTACTAGGTTTATTTCTAAATATCTCCATTAAAATAAATAAATAAATAATAGGCACTGAATTAAGATATTTCAATTTCTAAGTATCTTTCAGCTGATAAATTTCTAAGAATCCCTAAATCACAAATGTAATTCAAAATTAAATACTAAATTAGAAACATATAAAATAAAGAGTGTAAATATGTTAACTAAATATAATTCAGAACTATATTATTCTTATGCGAAGCTCGTTTCTATTAATTTTTGGCAATGATAAAAATAAAAAAAAGTTCAAATGTTTTTAAAATGGCTGGTTAGTGTCCAAATAAAATAAATGTTACTGGATTGATAAATAACTTAACTTTCAAATGTCATATACCTTCAAAATAAAAAAATAAAATAAAAGCAAGGAAATGCTCAAAATACAAAGCTGCACTATGGGAATTCATTCACTGGGTTATTCGTCTCACTTGGTTCATTCGACTTCAGTTAACTCTTCTTTAAAAGACAAATATGAATTTAGTGCCATGAGGGACTTAAAGCAACCTCAACAGTCTACTGTGAAGATATTAAATAAAAATAAATGTCTTATTTATACAAACCAAGTTGCTTATTCTTCAAGAAAATTAATGATTATCATACATCTTCTGGCCGAATACATGTGTACACCGTCACTGTCTGTATTCAACTGCCAGGCAACTGGGCAACAGAAGATGGTGTGCAGAAACCAATGAAGACGGATAATATAAGGTATGATAGTTCTATATTCATTGGTGGTGGAAATTACCTTTTAGATTATTTAAATTAATGATTGCCTAATTTAAAATAAATACGTTTTTAATAATCAGTCAGGGTGTAATTTACTGCTTATGCGAACAAATTTTACTTTTTGAGGAGGGAGGGGATAAGATAGTTTTATAGAAATATGAATATCGTATATTTTATATATAAAAATAAATTATAATTACTATATCAGCCTTAATTATTATTATAACAATATTTTAAAAGTGTTGAAGAGTCACAACCGAGTTTTACAATAATTATCAATATTGATTTAACTTCTTACAAAATTAATGTATGGTATTAAAATACTATCACAATGTTAAATGGAAGGAATAAGTTTCGCAATATCATAAAAACCTTCAAACTTGTCAGATAACTTTCATTATGTCACATAAATATACATCTTAATAAATAAAATTACCAATAAATTGGACTGATAATGTTTAGCAATACATTGTGTATGACATCGTAAATATTAAAAGAACTTATTTAGACATTGTCTTAACAATATGTCACAGTAAATGGTAGAAAAAATACAATAAATTTTTATTTTCCTAAACTAAACAAAAAAATTCAATATTAACAGTGATAATAATGGAGTGGGGGGACCATTATGTCAACAAGGTTAGTACTTCTTAACAAAAATAAATATTAAAATAAACAAACAATAAAATATGAATTAACAATTATAAACAAGACAAATAGAATAAGACACTGGGTGTGTCTTCTAAAAACACAGACACGCACATACACATATAACATAAAGATTTTAATTACTAACAATTAATTATGTCATTTCATATTTCACAATGAATATATGGGTTCTGTAGTATTCTAGGAGATGTTTCCATTACCCGTAATAATAACTCATCTAAATAATCCTCTAGGTCCCTCTGTCTTTTTTGTTCCTTAGCCAATCGATTTTGTAAGTCTATTATAACTTGTATAAGATCCTGAAAAAGTAGGAAAATGAGTCATTGTAAAAGATATTTCAAAGGCTGATTAAAAAAAAAAAAAAAAAAAAAAAAACTGTCAGATCACTAAATTGAATTTGACTAATTTTCATCACAAAACATAGGTCAGGTGCAGTGAAGAAAAATCCTCTTTCCCATTGCTGTTCAAACTCATTTGTGGAGTGCAATATTATATTTAATATTAAAAAATATTGTAAAACATGCAAAATTAGATCATATTAACAGGTGCAAAACTCCCTCAATAAAAACCTTGTATCAACCATTGAGATATCAAATAAAAGCTAGATTAATAAAGTTTCTAAACCCTATTTAAAATCCCCTTACAAACTTGGGCATTTAGGCCACCATGATAATTTTTCTAATATATTTAAGACTAATCGGAAGGGCTGTTCCAATAGTTGGTAAAAAGTTAGTTTATCATCATCACTCTTGTTTGTTGAAATGAACTGAGGAATTAATAAACTAATAATATACCCAAAAACATCTAACAATGAATGTTAACCAAAATGTTAAAAAATACTATTTAGTATTAGTAAAAAAATAATATTATTTAGAATAAATAACTTTTAGATAATTTCATATAATAAAATTATTCACAATGTAAATAAGTGAAATTAGTAACTAATTACCTCTCTCGTTTTTTCTGAATATTTATTAATCACATCAGGAGGAAGTGAGGTAGATGGTGAAGGTGGCCGAGTCACTTCTTTTCCAATAATTATTCTCTCCATAGGTTTAGGAAAATTAGGTTCTTTTGGTTCCAACTGAGATTCAGCTATAACAAAAATCATTAAGGCATATATGAACAATAAATAAGTTCATAATAAATATACAATTCATTGTCAACTAATGACATGATAATTCTCAAAAACAGAGATCATTAGGGAAAATAATTAATTAAAAAAAAGATTAGTTAAAGGGATGTATTAAAAAAAAATACTGTTTTTCAATCAAATATTTGTATTATTATATCTTTCATATACTATAGAATTAATACTCTAAGTAGAATAGTCCATTGTTATCTACTGCTATTAGCCATCAGCTAGCCAATTGCCAAGATTCCACACAAATAACATTCTTTGGGATGGCTGTCAAAGAAATCTTGGACAGAAATTTCAATTTCTGCAAAATTGTCAAATTTTTTTCCTCGAAGAAAAGGTTTTGGTTACAATCTGTGAGTATTCAGTAGGGAGTTTAAGGGTTTTGCAAAAAGTCATTTATTTAATCTTTTTTTTTTTTAAATTCAGTTGCTTATAACACTTATTCTCAACCAGCAATGTATATTTTACCATTTCAATAAGATCGCTGAGCAATATCAATAGGATCAAATTTCTACTATTAAAGTAAACAGAGACCTAGAAAATAAATTAATTTATCACTTTCATTGATCCCAAGTCATCTAATACCTTTCCCATAAGTTATTTATATTACTATGAATAAAAAGAATAAAGTTGTAATAACTAGAATTATTACCGTATGATAGACATTTCGACACAGAACCTTTAGGCCTATGATACATGACATAGCTGTTATGTTACTACCAAGAGGTAATAACATCTATCTACCAATGCTCCAATACACACACATGGCAAAAGGCTTTTACTGTTTATTTATTATTTCAGTTCCATCTTTTGACTTAAAATACCACATTATATAGGTTTTATAACACCAGTTAAAAAAGTAAGTTTTCTACATTAATTTAAACTAAATCACATGTTTAGTTTATAATTTCTGCAACTTTAGTGATTATTAAATGTAAAATGATGATTATATTTTTTCCACCCATCTATTTTGGTTTCTGCTTGAAGAGTCATAGTCCGATTAAATTTCATTATATTATCCTTAACAATTCTTTTCCTTACTTTTCCATATACCTTTATTTACCAATCCTAATCAAGAAAAAAAAAAGAAGTTATTTAAAAA
>KZ807681.1:88313-99781 GCA_000696205.2 Oncopeltus fasciatus | reverse complement strand
TTTTTTTTTTTTTTTTGCTGTGTAAGCCTCCCTTGCAACCACATAGGGTCATTGGAGGGAGGGGCTATCTAAAGGATGCCACCCCATTTTAAACACCCATGGCTCAAGACAAGCTTCCATTTATAAATAAAAGATTGACCTGGGCGGGATTTGAACCCGCGGCGTCAGTATTGCGAGACCCGTACGGATCCCCTTAGCTAGTCTGGCGCCCCGAATTATTTAACAGTTTATTTAAGAGTTTCTCGCATAATTCCAAACCCCCTGTGTACGCAAAGAACTAAATAGATTAAGTTATGAGTAAACTTTCCTCTCTAAACGTGCCTCTCTTTTTAAATAACGGGAGCAAAATTCAGTTTCTAACATATTATATTAAAAATTTATAATGTAAGCTATTAAACAAAATTCCTGAATGACACTAATAAGGGAAGAGGGATGGAGAGGGATTAATGATTAGCGAAATTGAAAAATCATTTTTACTTTAGCTGGTTTATAAAAACAATTTACGGAACATATTACAGTGAAATTTTATGACATTTATATTTCGTACAAGTTCAAAAATTACAAATTAAAAGATATATAGATAAATTCCCCTCCATTTTTTCCTCTAGGTAAGCCTTCAGATAGCATTACTTTATTTATATTTTCGGCTGTATTATTTCCTTTTCCGCTTGTAATTTTTAACTATTAAATCAAATATAAATAATAAGAGCGGGCATAGAAAAAATGTAAATTAACGATTGTATAGAAATGATCATATGAAACTTACAAATGCACTATTCTTTATTTGTGACTGTTAAATGTGGGCTCTAAAATAGGTTTTAGTACTCTGTTTTTTTTTTTTTCTTTTCAGCCATGGCAATTAGGCATAGGAGCCTTGACATGGAGATCCAATAAGTAGCTCTGCAAACTAGGTCAGATCATAAAGAAGTCAGAACCATTTAGCCTGAAAAAAATGTTCACCTTTAACCGAGAGCTGATTCTTTTTCCCCAAAAAAATTACGAAATTTAATAATATCTGATGCTACATATATGTGAAGTGAAAAAAAGTCGTAAAAACAAACCACCTCTCTGACTTATGGAGATTCCTGAGGGTAATATCGGGACTGACCTTTCTTTAGGACGATGAGGGTACTTAAAACAAAGATATGCTGTTAGCCTCCACGTTTACTATAACTGTTTTTTTTTTTTTTGTTGTTGTTGAAGATCACAAGAATGTTATTTTAATTTAGTTATTATGCTATTATTTTTTATCTTTTAAAATTAAGAATTTATTTTCTAATTCATCTTCTATATCATTATTCTTAGTTATTACATGAATAATTTCTTTCTTACTTTTATTTATGGAAATTAAAGTATATATTTTGGGATGAGGACTTGGTTTGGGAAGTGGAAATATAGAATTTGTTAATGAGTTTTTTTTTTTTACAGTATGTATAGGGAAAACATTAGAGAGGAGGATGTCTGAAAAAATGTTTGATATTTTTGTTATGGAATGTATTGTCAGAGAGTGTGAGTGATCTGTAAATAAGATTTTTGGCCACGTTTATTTTGTGATGATGGGATTGAGATGATGTAGGAGACAACCTGAGTAAGAATTCTTTGTTTACCTGTCATTGGTTTATGGATGATAAGGGGGTCTAGGAAGGGGTGTTGATAGTCAGAATTAATTTATATGGTGAATTTTGAGCAGGAGTGATAGGAGTTGAACGCAGTGAGGATTTGGTGGATTAAGAATGAAGAACAGGTCATCAACGTATTTTCTGAGGAACAAGATGTCATTTGGTAAGGTGTGAAAGATGGAGTCTAGGAGTTCATTGAGGGTAATATTGGAAATATCGGGAGCAAGGTTATTTCCCATAGCCAGATTGTTAATCTTTAATAAAAATTACTGTTTTCAGCAATAAAAAATTACTAAAAATAGTAATTATTAGCCTGAATTACAAGAAAAGGAAAGGGTCTCAAGGTAAGTGGACTGGGTAATAGTGGGCTGGTCTTGGATTTTTGTCCAGTGTTTGTTAACATTTTGGAGGGCTTTGTCTATTGGTTTGTTAGTGAAGAGTGATTCGACGTCTAGGGAGCAAATAATGTAACCTTTTGAGATAAGTAGAGATTCGATATATTTTTAGATAAGTTGCGTTTTGAGGTCAAAGTAGTTTGTTTTATGTCGTAAGGGTTTGGTTGGCTGAGAATCTGGAGAGATGGAGATTTGATGTTGGTTATGGGGGAGTGGAGATGGTTCCGTAGTTTGTGGATTTTTGGGAGGCCCTAACATCTAGATGGTTGAGAGTTATAAGATATAAGTTTGTAATGATTACATTTATCCATGTGTGTGTTATTGGGTAGTTATTTAATATGGCTGTTAAAGTTATAAGGGCTGGTGTGGAGTCTCTGTTGTTGTTAGTAAGGGTGTATGTGGTTCTGTCGTTAAGTGTACATTTTTGAGTGTACATTCTTGTCCATAATAACCATTTTAATACCTTTGTCGGCTCTGGCTACTATGATATTGTTGGTTTGATTTTTCAGGAATTTACGGGCAGTTTTGAAGTCTGAAGAAAATTCGTAAGAAAGGAGAAAGTCGTCTGGTTTGGAGAAATGAGGTTATTTGTAATACTGTTACGGACTGAAAAATGTGACAATTCCCTCTCATCTTCACTAACAGTGCGACAGAAGTCTCTATAGATGGATTCTAAATCAACTATTAACTTTGAAATATTTTATTTAGAATCTTGTGGGGGGTAGGATTGTAAAGTTAGGGCCTAAACTTAATATTGTCTGAACAGGAGGGGGAATATCAATGTAGATGTGAAACCCACTCTGGGTTGCTTGTTGGATAAGTTTTAATGTTGTTGCTAAGTATCTTTGTAGCTTAAAATTTTTTAATGAGCTGAGTCTTTTTGATGTCATTCGTGTTAATGTGTTGATATCCTTACAAAAAAGGGACTTTACTTCTTTTATTTTAATATTAATATTATTAATTTTAGTTATTTTATCTGAAATTTAATGAAGATTTTAAGGTTAATTGTTTGGCTTTACTCAAATGTTGACGTTGCACTGATAAAATGTTTTTTTTTTTTTTTTAACTGAGTCTAAATGTAAATTATAACTTCTTCCCCCTTGAGACCATTGGTCAGTTTTCACATACAATAAAGTCCAGGACCCTTTGAAAGTAGGTTAACAGCTAAGTCAGCTGAACACTTGTTTTTTTAATGAAGTTGTTACTCCTCTCCCATCTTGACAGGTCCCAGGTTCCCCTGCCAAGATTCCCTCTCTCGATAGTTTTCTCCGTCATTTTATGCAAGGATTGGTTACCATCAACTTGGACTGGGTCACTGGCTTAACAGGTGAGATTAGGTGTTGGGTAGGAGATGTAAGATGTAATTTTGCTTATTTATAGTGATGAAACAAAGTGAGCACATAATAGCTTTTCTTCCTCGGCTCATTAATTGTTAGTTTGTTTTATTTTTATCATTAATCAATTTCCTTTTTATATCTGTTATTTTTTTACAGTCTATAAAAAATTGATCAACTTTCCTGCTTAAAATTTTTTATCATTAAAAGTCATTTTTTTATTTTTAGTGTCATTTTTTATCATTGAGTAATTTTTTTATTTTTAGTGTTAACTGTTCTCTATAATTAAAATTTTTTTAAAGTAAATTTATTTATGTAAAACTCTGATCAATGATATTTCTACCATTTAATCAATGAATTTTTACTACTTTTCTGGTGACCATTATTTACTTGCTGCAGAAATTCTGAGATTTCTGGATGAAAAACTGTACCATGTGATTTGCACAGGCATCTTTTGTTGCCAGCTCTACACCATTAAGAGAGTTCAGCAGGGAACGAAACAATTGGATAGTGGGCAAGTTTCAAGCTATGCCGTGGATGCAACAAAGCCAGCCAAGCTCTTTTAATTTTTGCCAAGTCACTATAGATGAATATGGAAAACACTAGCATTGTTCTGATGGAAAACAAAAACCTTTCCTTGTGATAATTGTTGGTAGTTTTTCTTGCCGCCTGCTTTAAGTTGACAGTTGATATTTGAGTTAATAATTCAGCTAGGTTCGAGCAGCATTAGATGAGGGATTTCTTTCTAATCTCACCAAACCCTCACCATCACCTTCCATGGTGTCAATCCAGGTTTTAGCACTGTTTGTGAAGCTTTTTTCAGTTCTATCTACTAATAATTGTTGTCATTAGTGACTCAATTTTCATCACTGGTAATCAGTTTTTAGCGGTGATTAAAAAATCTAAGCTTAGACTATTACATTTTTTTATGTTCATTCATGTGTTACCCACTTATCGAGCTTCTTTTGATATCCAGTTTTATGTAAATGGTTCAAAAATTATATGGTTTAAGTTTCTGATACTGAAAATAAGCAGTTGTTAGGAGTTTTCCTGGTGGTGTTGCTGTTTAACAATGACATTGTTCTATTTGGCATATTTGTTAATATGGTGGATAGCTACTAAATATGTTAACTATTGTTAAAAAATATTCTTATTTTATTATAATTTTAACTAGTGATTCTCATATGTAGGACTCTTTTTTTTTCACATTTTTAATAGGTATTTATAAGAACTTATGCTCTATATTTTTATAATGTATATATTATTATATAATGACAGCCAGAAAGAATAAACTGAGATTTTTAAAAGAGTGATTAAGTTAAAATCAAATGTATATATGTGTTTTGTTTGGTATTAGAAAAAGAAAAAGAGTATTACACACTTGCAGACTAATGGATTCATAATATTGAATGAATTTATATATTTTGGTTTAAATTTATGCTTGCACACATACACACACACCACAAGCATATGTACTATTTTAGATTTAGATATTAAATTAAAAATTTGAGTATTATTATGAATTCAAACCGATTTTATAATTTCTTAATGAATGGAAAATCGTCAAACACCTTGTTTTTTTATTTATTTATTTTTAATCTGTATGTATAGTTTATTTATAGTAAAAAAAATCTGTGAATTCTATTTGGATGGGTCTTCTTTCACAGATCTTGATATATCTTATCTGTTGTAGGTCATTGCTGTTTATGAAAATACATCAGAAGAAATGCTATTCCTACTGGAAAATTTTTGTGATTATTTTAGAAATGCTCGATTACAAAATGGTCCTCTTTTTTTGTGTTCACCATCAAATAATCTTTATGCAAGGTGAGCTATTCAGATGCACGTGTAGAATACTAATAAAAGCAATTAAATATAACATCTGAAAGATTTTACTGAAGAAATAACTTTTCTATTATTTCTTACTTCTAACTTACAGACTTTTTAGACTTAAGTTAAATGTCATAATATTTATTTGGATAAATAGGTCAGTTTTAAAAGAAAAAACAATATGGGAAACATACCTTTTTTAACACCATTAAAAACTATAAATATTCTCCTTTTTCAGATTTATATTTCCAGATCTAAAGATCCAAATTAGCATAAACTTAAATTTTATGTTTCACTATATTTCTGTTAATATTTTCCTATTTTTCTACAGATTTAACTTGTACATTTTTTAAAAATTGTTATTAAATTTTCTGAAAAATTAACTCCTCAACAACCAATTCTAATTTTATCTTTATTACTTTTGTAACTGGCCTAATTTCATTAACATTTCAGTCAATAATTTATTGCAGCAGTTCTTTCTTGAAGGTCATAAATATCTTGAATATATATTATTCATTACAACTTTTCTTCTTAAGTTTGACCTCATTAAGATAATATGTGCTACATACTTATGATTTTATTGTTAGTAAAAAAAAAAAAAAAAAAAACTTCAAATAGCATCTTTATCTCTAATATTTATACTCCCTAGTGCGAAGTCCCAAATCAGCATAACTTGTTAGCATGTTCCTTTTAAAGATATTTTAATTTACATTTTCCTGTTATATTCATCAGAATTTGCTGATTCCAGCTCATCAAAAGTTCACTATTAATTAATATCGGTTAATTAGGTTAAAATGGCCAAATAGTCTCCAGTTTATAGTATTATAGAATGAAAATATTTTGCCTCAAGGCATCATCAGTGCCAAACAATCTAAAAAATTATATGTGTAAAAATATAAAATTATGTAACAAAAACAGAGCAAAAGGCAGACCTATAGTTTAAATTGCCCAAAGTTCACCCCGGTTACTGTGTAAGGAGGTGATGGATAGCAGAATGACCTTCTGATATATGAGTTTGCTGTTAATGAAGTTTAAACAAAATAGCAGTCCTGGACCAGGGGTGTTATCAGCATGTTAATGTTTATTTTTATCACATGACCAGATGATGTGACATGGAGTGGATGCCACCTATACATAGTGGGTATGTGCACTACCCTGTATGGTTGGGAAGGGATATAACTCTAATATAAAAATGTTACTTGGGCTCTTAGCTGTGGTAAAAGCAAACATGATAAAGGATGGAAACATTGATAAAATATGACCTGGTCTTCCAGATAGTTGTTGATATGGGGCTAACAACCCTGCATCATAAAAGCTTGACAATGTTAGGAAACCAAACAATGAAATGTTAAATAGAAAAAGTAAATGGCTTATGGATTTTATTTTAACTACTTGGAATGTAA
Source organism: Oncopeltus fasciatus (assembly GCA_000696205.2). NCBI lineage: Eukaryota > Metazoa > Arthropoda > Insecta > Hemiptera > Lygaeidae > Oncopeltus > Oncopeltus fasciatus. The sequence continues at coordinate 93,200 of KZ807681.1, read as the reverse complement.
AGCCCGAAGAAATTTTTAATTTAACATTGACAGGAAATAAAAATTTATTGTTCTAGCTCAAATGGATAAAAATGAATACATCATACTGTAAAACGGAGTAACGGAAACCAGATAAAGAGGAACAAATTTCTTGCTTACAAAAAGAACATACCACAGCATACTATTATTTGAGCACATCTATGACCGACTTCAAAATGTGTGTGAAGGGGAGATTTAAATCTTATATACTCCAAATTGAGGGAAGTGAGGATGAAAAAATAAATTTTTATCAAGACTTAGAAAGAGCATTACAGACTACCTCCAGATACTATTAAAAATTTAAAGTAGGAGATTTGAACGCCCAAGTGGGTAAAGATAACTTCTCTCGAACAGTGGAAAGAATATAGATTGGCATTGTATAGACAGTGCATAATGAAACAAATGATGGCTCTCTGATTGACCATGGCATGCTTATTTATAAAACAATACTTGTCTACTTTTACATTACATTTTATGTAACTCTGCTAAGTTTTTTCTAACAACTTTAATCATTTCTAGGTACGTGTAATTAAAATGTTTGTTTATGAGCAAATTTAATTTTTCTTTATAATCGATGATAATTCTCTGTATCTGTAGGTAGTATGTTTAATTGTATTAAAATAATTACTAGTTGATCAATAAGTTTTGCGGTTTGATAAGAAAAACACAATTTTATAGTTTGAAAAATACTTTATTATTCAGTATAGCCTCCATGAACAACAATGCACTTGTATAAATGAGATTCTAATTTATGAACTCCATCCTTGAAATGAGAATCTGGAAGGGCTGCAAAATACGCTTTCGAATCATGAATTGTTTTAGGTCTGGAAAGAGATGGAAGTCTTAGGGGCCAAATCTGGTGAATATGGTGGATGCTCTAACATTTAAAACTTTTTATTTTTTTTATTTTTATAGTGTTAACCTCCCTTTCATTCTAAATGAAATTAAAAATTAATTAAATAATAGNATGGCTCAGGACAAGCTTTTATTTAAAAATAAAAGATTGACCTGGACAGGATTTGAACCAGTAACATCAGGATTGCAAGACCCGAACGGATCCCCTGGCACCCCCAATCCAAACTTTATTCATGGATTTTAGCCATTGTCAAAATGCATCTTGTGACATGATGCATTGCTCTGATTAAAAAAAAAAAAATTGTTTTCTTCTGCAAACCGGGTCTTTTTTACAATTTTTTTTTTCTTCAGCTGGTCTAAAAGGTTACAATAATATTCAGAATTTATTGTATTATCATTAATCCACAAACAAAATTCCTTTAATGTCCCAAAAAACTGATGCTAACACCTTCTTGGACGATTTCGGAACATGAACTCGTGTTGGAGCCAAAGAACCAGGTTCACACCACTCTTTGTTTTGATTCAGGATCATAGTGATAGACCCAAGTCTCATCCATAGTGATGAATCAACTCACAAAATCCACTTTATCCTTTCGAAAACGCTCTAAATGTTACTGAGAAAGTCACATTCAAATGTGTTTTTGTTCCATTCTTAGAGAATGTGTTACTCTTTGTGCACATAGCTTTCTGAAACCTAATGTTTTAGTCAAAATATTGCTTGCACTTCCCAATGAATTCTACTAAATCTCTTTCAGTCACTCGACGATTTTTCAATATGATATTCTGTATTTTTTCCACAATTTCTGATGTTATTACATTTTTTGGCCAGCCTTGACGTGGATCATATTCAAGGCTTGTACGACCATATATAAATTCAGCTACCCATCTTTCTATTGTACTAATTAAAGGCAAAGAGTAAGGGCTAAAGTTTAGTACGTTGGTACATTCTTCATATGGAGGTATGTGAAGTTTCATTTCAATCTCTGAATTCATTATTTGTTTACAAGCTATTTAGTATCGACGGGCCATAGTATTTTTTTTTTACAGTAGAAAAAATCAAGTATCATGCAGTGACTGATTTTTTATTTTTGGAAGGTTTAAAATCTAAGGAACATAATGAACAAATGATGAAAGTGTATATGTAGTGTGTATCACTGCACGATATTTGATTTTTTCCATTGTAAAAAAAATTCTGTGACATGTTGATACTAAATGGTTTGTAAACAAAGAATGATTGGACAAATTGAAATGAAACTTCACATATCTTCATATGAAGAGTGTACAAATATAATACCAACGAGACTTGAACGGAAATATAAAGCCTCAAATGTATTGGACACTATCTTCAAGTAAGGTATCTGGTATATGCGAGGAGTTTCAAGTTGTAAATTTCAATTCACCTAGGTATTGTGGTTAATATAAGCATGATCAAATAAGTACTGGTCTCATTTTAAGTATTAACAGTAAGACATCACACAGTGTGGGAAATATGAATTGAAATCTATATAAATATTTAACAACATTTTTTTTTTATTTTTATGTTGTGGAGTGGTTGTGCTGCCCTTCAGACTTTCCTTTTTATAAGAGATAACTGATAAATCATTGGTAATAAAACTTGATCTATTAAAGAATAAAATTGTAATGTCATGAGCCCTAAGTTTAAACTAGACATAATAATCCTATTTTAATACTGTAAATTATTAACTAATGATTCTTGATTTTAGATTAGCTCAACAACGGTTTAAACAGACTATTGTCATTGCTCGATATGGCGGACCTACTGAAGCTATTAAACGTATGTTAGCTCAATTGCCAATTAGTGCTCAGTCTTACAGCAGTAGTCCATATTTAGATTTATCACTATTCAGTTATGATGATAAATGGGTGTCTGCTATGGAAAGACCTAAGGCTTGTGGGGAACATCCCATAAGGTAAGTTAAAATTATCTATACAGTAATAAAGAGTGTAAAATGTTTAATTGAAAGATAATATGTTTTTATTTATTCTTTTTAATATTAAATTAATTTTATTCTTTTTATATTTGGTAATGTTTTATGCTTATATGTGCTAGTTAAATTTGATGAATAGGGTACAAATAACCTCTGTTTGTTGTATATAATGACTTAACCTTTCACCAGGCGCTGAGGCTTTCGTACCACCAGGTGCTTGCCGTATTTTGGACAGCGTATAACTTTTTTTCTCTTCCTTAATGTACTTAGTGATGATTCTATGATCTAAAATTATACATTTGTTCATTTATAGGTTAAAAAAGGTATTTAAAAAAAAAANTTTTTTTATAAAAACGGAAATTCCTAAATGAGTTATTAAATCAGTTGCTGTCCTTCATAATTTTTCTGAAAAAAACATTACCTACATCCGATATTAATGAAATAATAAAATGAATAATTCTTTATTTGCTGTACTCTGAAGAACATTTTATAAATATACATGAAGGAAAGCTATTTTCCATGCAAACTACTAGATTATAAATATTTGTAAACATTTATATTTTATCAACAGCTATAATAATATATGAGAACTTGAGAAAAATAAATGTAATTCAACTTTAATTTTGTTGAAAATTATATTACATCACTAGGTGCTAGACATACCACAGACAGCAGGTGAGAAATTGTCACTTTACATTGAAAGACAGATTTAATTTCCCCCTCTATTGTAGGGGATGAATAGCAAGCAGGTAGATAAACTTGAACCCAGAATGTCAACAGAAATTTCCACTTCCTGATTAGAATGAAAACATCTTACTGCCGTCCAACAGACGGCCTAGCGCCAAGGAAAGGGTTAACTAACCAGTTACCATTATATATTAACTCTCTTATTCATAAAAATGGCTCTCAACTCCAAACTCCTAAAAAATGGGGTTCCATTGTTAAGTGGGATCTATAGTATTAAGTGATTTAGTTTTGCCAAGATATTAATTGTCTGATGGGTGTTGAGAGGTTGGATGAAGTCGTCGTCTGTAATTTAGGGGAGTAGTGAAGTCTTTTTAAAGAGAAGTAGTTTATTTTCTCTTATGCTTCAAGACAGCCCTTACAAAATCTGCCTAAGAATCATTGCTTGGTTAACTAATTTTATCAAATACTTGGGTTATAGTACTATTTACTATGAATAAATTTACTTATTGATCTTACTAAGATTATGTAAGATAAGGCTGTATTATCTAATGATTCAGTCAAAATGTTAACATAAGTTGTTCATTTTCTAATTTTCAAACTTAATAATAATAAATAAAATAATTATTTATTGTTAATTATTAATTATTGATATTATTAATGGAAAATCTGTTCCATTAATAATATATTACGATGTGATAATTAAAAAAAAAAAACACTGGGACGCGATCTTGACTGGTCTCCAGCTGTCATCAACCTCGCACCTCTGCTCAAAAACCGCTCCCAGGTCATCAACAGATGGTAAAATCCACTGTTCACGCTTAACGTGCTTGTTCAGTTGGGTATAGTCTTTGGTGATACCTCACTACTGGGTTTTGGTACCACTACTATTCCGGGGACCCAGTCGGTAGGCTCCTCAGCAGGTGAGATCACCCCCAGCCTTTCAAGTCATTTAAGTTCTTCCTTAGTCTTTGCCCTAAGCACAAACAAAATTATTCTAGGTGTTTTAATAGTGTGTGGCTTAGCTCTCTCCTTAAGGGCAATACGGTACCTGTAGCCCTTCATCAGTTCTAGCTCTCGGGTTAAATTTGAGTATTATTTCTTTATTTGCTCAGCTGATACTGCCCCTAAGAATAAAACTAACTCTAGCTTCTCTCTAGCGAGCCTATCTAATAGTCGCTGTTGCTTTCCCTCAATCACATGTATTTCCTCATGCTGAGGACCTCAAAACCACCATGACCGAAAGGAATAAGAAATTATACCATGACATATTTTTGAAGTGAAAAATATATTTACATTAACTGGATTTTATTTAAACTGACAACATGTTTATATATATATATATATATATATATATATATATATATATATATATATAAAA
>KZ807681.1:47763-70715 GCA_000696205.2 Oncopeltus fasciatus | reverse complement strand
AGTGTGTTCTGATCACTGGCATATAAAACTAAAAAGGATTAAAATGAATTTGATCTAATATCCTGAGCAGCATACTAACCTCCTCGTTATTGAATAAGTTATTGGGATCTGGATGAGGAATGAATGTTTGTTTTCGATGCTAGGCAAACATTTGGGACTTGTCTTTGTCGGAAGAGGCCCAGGAGCCATCTTCTCGAGGCAAAGTGGCAGAAGGTTCATAATACTTTAGAATCCTGCGAGTAACAATCCAGAGGGATTTGTCTACTTTTGAGAGGCTAGACAGGTAGGCATTAAGTGCCTTGTTTCATAAAGCACCTAGTTTTTGCTTTACGAGACGATATAGCTGATTGAACTCCCTAAGATCTGAGGGATGTCTGTACCTCTGGAACAGGGCTCCAGCTTGGAGCTTAGCCTGTATGAGATTTTTAATGTAATTAGGGAGGGGTTCAGCTGCTGGTAGGCTTTAAATTAGCCTTCCAAAGACATTGCTGAATCTTTATTGTAAAGAACTGGACACCATCATCCAGCTCATCAGAGGTTTTTAAGGAGATTTAAGTGACCCTTCTATCCTGAGTTCTGAAAAGTGGCCAATCAATGGGACCACTTATTAAGGTTGGTGGCAATTGTCCAGGGATAGGTGTGAGAGACTGTGTAAGGATAATATAATCTCCGCCAGAGAGGAATCAGGAACCTAAGTATTTAAAATGAGAGCTGGCAGGTCACTCTCCCCTGGGAGACTGCCATTGAGGAAGAGGAATTCTTGTCTGGGCTGGTAGGTCACCTTTGCATAAGAATAACCTGAGTCCACTTTTCTGGTGGGGGTTGGGGGCCTTCGAGCTACTGATGCTGAGTCCTGCTGTCTGGTGTGCTGGATCCGCTGCTTCAGATCTTAGTAGACCTGGCAGCCTTTATAATTGGCATCCCTTTATAAAATCATCCCGGTTTTTCTGGCAGAGGCACAGACAGTGTACTGCAAGACTTCTGACAGTCCCTTGTGAGATGTGTCCTTCCACATTTGACACATTGCGCACCATACTTACAGTATCTTTTAGTGTGACCATATTCTTGGCATTTGTGGCACTGAACTATGTCTCTTCAAGGGAGGGGCTTCTCCACTCGTATTCTGTAGTGGCAAAGTGAGGTAATATTGTAAATCTCATCTATATTGCTTGTGGGCTCGAGATCTACAAAGAACAAGGGCAACGGAGTCTTTATATGAGCGTCCTTGCGAGGCCTGCTTTTTGTGATGTTAATGGTATTTCTGACCTGTAAGCCAAGTTCAGTGAGTTCCTCTTTGATATAGTTACGAGAGGTTGTGTGGTAGAGGTGACGGACGACGATTCTGACTGCATGCTCTTCCTTTAGTTGGTAAGTGTGAAATGGGTGTTTGTTTTTTTTAGATAGCTTACTATACCTCTGTAGGTGTCAGAGCTATCTGGCATTATTTTTGTGTACACACAAGTGTATCGCCCGCAGCTGACTCGCTCATCGAGATGATTGCACATTGAACGGAAGTTTTGCTCGTTTTCCACAAAGATAGGAGGTGGTCGGGGTATGCGTTGGGTGGTGGTTTCCACCTCATCTACTGTAATGTTTTGTAGAGGCTGAAAAGGGTTAACAGTTGTGAACGGTGATATGTTTTCATTCTTTAATTTTTTTTCTCTCTCTCTAACTTGCGCAATGCCGCCTCTTATCTTTGGGAAGGGTCATGGGGTCATCACGAAGCTTCCCTTTTCGCCCTCCACTAGCAATCTCCTAATAATAATGATTGCCTCCCATGATTGATGCATTAATTTGTTTAAGAAAAAAAAATAGTAGAGTGGCCGAGTCTCGAATCTGTAATGATGAGTTACAAGGCTCGTAAGGAGCCTCCTACCCAGCAGGCTGAGTGATAAGGAAGGCTATGAGAGCCTAGCGTGGGGAGGTGGGGGTGGACAGGTCTCCCTCTGTCATCCCCAGTACTCCTCGACAGCTACAAAACTAGTTCTCTATACTCACTGTTTTAGGGGTGATCCGCTTGACATATCTTGCTGAAATTAAACATGCACGTCACTAACACTTAATTGCGAATATATGCAGAGTATGAAATCACAGATCTTCCTACAATTCGTATAACAAAGTTGGAAGGATGGAGCACCATATAGATATGTGTACTGATCACTGGCTACACCGATACTTATGGTGTATATTAAAATACACTTTTAGAAAAACAGATTTCAGTGACTTTAACAAATACCTAAGTTTTATTATTATTGGATGAAATGACTAAGTCTATAATAACATCATATTTTTTTAATTAAAGGAAGAAAATTTTAAAAACACCATTGACACCCATGACAGTTATCAACAGAATTCTTTTAATAATGGCAAACACATTTTATGAGGCTTAAATCGCAAATGTAATCAGCTGATTTAAAAAAAAAAAAAAAAAAAAAGATACTTAACGATATATACATTAGTACACCAAAAATTTATTTTCTATTTTGCTCTTTTAATTGTTCAACATAGTTTTAAAATAGGATAACATTTTCCATTCAAAGATTTTAGATCGGAATGGGTAATATCAATCTCTTTTATTGAATGTTTGACGTCACCAATCAGCTTAATGTTGTGCTTTGGATAATATTAATTATTTGACATCTAGAAAACCCTTAGTTGAAAGCTCCTCCTCAACCAATTTGTGTATGTGGTTCTGTTCGTGTTTTTTATTTGTCTAAAATGAGTTTAAAAATATGTCCTAGTAAAAGTACTGTTTATGTTTCTAATTTGCCATTTAGTTTGACAAACAATGATCTCCACCAATTATTTTCAAAATATGGTCGCATTGCAAAGTAAGTGAAATAGGTTTATTTGTTTTTATATCATTCCTTGTTATACATTTTCGTGAAATATTAGTTGTCCTAGTATTCTTTATTCTTCGTTTAGTTGAAAGTTTCTGAACTATGTTTTATTTTTAAATTAATGTTCTTTATATTTTCATTCGAACAAATAACTGGAAATATGTAAGGATGCTAAAGGCTTTAGCAATGCCATTGTAGGTAACTAGTTTCTATTTCTTTAAAATTTCTTTATTTTATAATTTATTTAACGATTTTGGTTAAGGAAATAATAAGTAAATTGACGTCTGTAGACATGACTCCCCATCCAATGTTATATAGTATCGGTAAGCATCTTTTTCTGCTTGTCATCTCTGATAACAATGACCAATGATAACCAAAACACCAACTTTAAGCAAAAAATATGTTTTCAAAGCAGAATGCTTGTTCAAACAAATTGAAAATAAGCCATTAATTGTTTCTGTAAGTCAGGTTTAACCAACTGTCTATGGCTTTCTAGTTAGGGAGAAGAAATCCCAGGATGGTACCAAATCTGTAATTCGGTTTGTGATTATGTCCTTTCTGTGCTTTCTCCACAAAGTGCACATAGTGATTGAGAATATTTTTGTACCCCTTCCCCCTCCAGTTTTCTTAGTCGATGTGAAGTCAATTTGGTGCATAAATTGCTACTCCTACTTTCATCCCCCACCCGTCATTTGTAGACTCCATCAATGACCTGCCACTCCATCCATGGAGTACTTTTTTATACACGTTTTGTTTTATTCATGTGTTTGGTTTTTTCTCTTATTTTTTGAGTTTCTAACGAATTTTACAGATAAACTAGAATGTGGGCAGTACCAAAACTGATGTCAATAGGATGAGCCTAGCCGCTTCTCTGCTTTTTCTTTGGTTTTTTCATCCCCAGTGGTCTATCTCAAGATCCTGTTTCTTTTTTTCAAAAATGGGTGGCTGGGGAGCGGGGTAAAAGGATTTTTATGATTTAAAATCATTGTCCATTGGGCTCAGTTTTAGATAACGAACATTATTTTATTAAAGTAATATGTTTATCTCAGGTTAATTCTTTGAGTTGATGTGGAACAGGCATTGTGTCTTCAGCTGCTGAGTTTTAGTATACTAAGTGACTGGGACTCAGCTCCCAAGCTATAATTTCTTCTTATTTTCTTAATGTATAAGAAATAGAGTTTTGTTTTTATGTGGCCTTTTTGAGGTTTATTAGTCTGTCTGAAATTTGTACTCCACTTGGTTGAATCCTTCCTGCTAGGAGTGCTTTGCTATGGTTCCTTTTTAGAACTGTTCTCTGAGTTAATTTCAAGGTTAATTAATCATGATTGAAATTGTATTACTTCCAGGGATAAAATTTTATAATGAATGCGCTATATTTGTTAAGGTCCAATTTTATTTATGTCCGAACTCTCTTTTATGTAAATTACATAGTTAGAATGATTATTTTTATTTTATTCAATCAAACCATAATTTTTGGTTCATAAAAACCTAATTAGCTTAATATTTGTTTAATTTGTAGATAAATATGTAGGTATAGTCTTTTATAAATTTAGTATGTAATCTGGCTTGTTCAGAGATTTATTTGATTGTGAATGATTATCATGTTTTTTTGTTTTTTTAAATCCTTGTTTAAAAGGAGGAGATAAACACATAGTACATATATTCTTAGAAAGACAGTATTTATTTGATGGGGATAATACATTTGGAAAACTATATTTTATGCATACATATTAGAAAATTATATTTTACACTTATCATATTCTTCTAAAAAAATTTGTAACAATTATAAAGATATTGACAATTTTTCAATTTGGACTCTAGTTAAAAGATGCCCTCGCCCTGTCTCAGCACTTTTCCAGGAAGGACCCGATAAGCCTATATATAGCCGGCCCCTACCCCCACCAAGGCATTGAACATCACACCAGTCTCCGAGCGACTTCTCCGGGTCTCGTCTCCCTTATTCAAATTTAGTTCTTTTGTAATCCTCTTTACAATATTTTTATTTATTGTAACTTTTATAGTTGTACTTTAAAATAAAACTTTTTAAAAAGAGGATTTGAACATTGAACTCCATAACTGGCGCCCGAACAGGGACTTAGTTAATAAAATCGTTGTATGTCTTTCGTGACCATTTGTCCCGAATAAGCGCCACCGATCTTCAAGACTCAATGTCCAAAACCCTTAGATGACCCACCTGCAACAGCTCGGTTGAGCCTGCTCTGCTCCGAAAGAAGACCCGCATCGAGAACTGTGGTGACACTCCGAGACTTGGAAGACCTGAACCCCCAGGATTGGTAGTAAGGTACTGTCTCGTTAGTTTAAGTTTCTAAATTTATAAAATTTAATTTATATTTATTTAATATTTTAATTGAAGTGTTATTTGTAAACATCCATCATTGGTACTAAACCACTTATCCACCCCTCTAAACTCACAATGGCCACCAACACACAAACTTCAGCCCCTACAATTTCTTTAGAAATTAAAAACCATGACCACCAACATATACCTACATTTGACGGAAATCATGAACACTTAACATTTTTTATAGACTCAGTACAACAAATATTTCGTGTAGTATGTGCAGAAAATGTAGCAGAAAGAGATTTAAACCATTTTAGATTATTAAACGCCATTAAAGGTAAACTCACCGGCCCTGCATTAACCATACTTATGCACAACGAAATACAAAGTATTCCCACATTAATTGAACTTTTAAAAAATAAATTCACAGACCATAACACAGTAGAATCTTTAAAATTCGAACTCTACAACTCCCGGCCCAATCAAAAGGAAACACCTCTCAATTATATAGATAAAATCGAGAAAATTAAGAATTCAATTTATTCAAAAATTAAATTAACAGACGCATTAAATTTAAAACCTCATATGGAAACTTTAGATAGGGAAATAATAGAACTCCTATATATGGTATTACCTCCACAATTAACCAATATTCTACTCCCACTACATTAGACAAATTTAGAAAAAATGTGTGCATATACAGCAAATATGTTACTGACTTAAGAAAAAGGACACCACCGTTTCCAAACCCCACCAATAATAATAACTTCTTCACAAAGAAGAGAGAATTCCCCGACTACCCCAAACCTTTCTTCAACCGGCCCAATGATTTCTTCAACCGGCCCAATGATCATTTTAATCAAAATTTTCAACCTCAAAATCAATTCCTACAAAACCCTTATATGCAAAGACTCAACCCCCAACAAAATTTTAATCCCAATTTTAACAATCAGAATCACTTCCCAAGATCTGGGAACTTCAAAAGGGCCATAGAAGGCCAAAACCCAAATAACCCCCGAAACATGCAGTTAGTTACGTGCATCCTAATGACCCTAGACATCCCTTTAACTCCAGACGACAATTCCCTCCACAACGGAGAGATCCGCTATACCCAGAAACGGTATCCATGCGCACCTGGAATAGACCCCGAGAAAGATGGCCCCATGAGGAAACCTACCTTCAAGAGCCCGAAATTGAAGAACTTCCAAACCCCGACACCCCTTCTAGCAACAAAATAGATGATGAAAACAAATTAGATGAATTATTAAATTGTTTTCAAACATTAAAAACCAAAATCGAAGATATGGACACGAAAAAAAATACTTTTTTCGACTCCGGCAGCAACCCAAATCCCAGCGTAAGGCCAACCCAATCCCTTTGCTAGAACTCAATCTAGTAAATAAAGCCCTGCCCCATTGTATAGACCAATTCAAACTTCTCTGGTTGATAGATACAGGTTCATCACATAATTATGTTAACCCGAATGTTATAAGTCCCCATACCAGAAGGTATAAGGAAGACTTCATAATATCAACCCCTGCTGGCAAAAGCAAGGGCACTGAATACATAATGATGAACTTGAACAGCCACTTCGGAATAAATACACTCGTGAAAATGTACGTCTTCCCTTTCTCCCCTAAATACAATTTACTTTTAGGAAACGAAACCATGAGGAAGGTAGGCATGACAATTGATTTCAACACGAACAGTTTATTATACAATAACAACTGAGTTGTTTTCTGCAGTTTACAATGTGAACAACCACCCTGGGGAGATTTCTCCACTCAACGCCATTGCCCTGATGATGGCTTACTAGCTAAGCCGAAACGTTGGCATAAATAAAAATATTACTCCAAATTTTGGTGTATATTTTTTTCTTCCTGGCCGAAACCCCGACCATTCTCACATGATAAGGTATGAGAGTTCTATATTCATTGGTGGTAGAAATAATAATAACCCTTTAGATTATTTACCTAATTCCATAAAACCTATGATAAAAATACTATAAATTCCATCGTTTCTGAAATCCCATCCCTTATACGAACAGACCATATGAACTTTGAAGAACACAATAATATAATTAATCTTTTAAAAGAATTCCCTGAAATAATTAAAAGAGAAAACGACCCGCTAAGTTCAACTAAACTTCTAAAACATAAAATACTTACTAAAAACGATAACCATATATATAACTGTATATACAAGAAATTATAGATTCCCTTTCGCATATAGAGAGGATATAAAACAAGAGATGGACAAATTATTAAAAAATAAAATAATACAAACATCTCATTCCCCTTACAGCTCCCCTATATGGGTAGTTCCAAAAAAGTTAGATGCCTCTGGCAAAAGGAAAGTTAGAATGGTGATAGACTATAGAAAAATCAATGAAAAGACCATTGATGATAAATTCCCATTGCCCAACATAGAAGACCTTTTCGGTAAAATAGGTAGAGCTACTTATTTCAGTGCTCTTGACCTCGCCTCTGGCTTTCACCAAATTGAAATGGATCCTGAATCCATTCCCAAAACTGCCTTCAGTTTCGAAGACAATCATTATGAGTTCCTTCGAATGCCCTTCGGCCTCAAAAACGCGCCTCCCACCTTCCAAAGAGCTAGAATGCAATTTTTGCTAAGAAAAATTAGAAGCCATTAGAAACTTTCCAGTACCAAAAACCCCAAAACAAATAAAACAATTCCTAGGCCTAACAGGCTACTAAAGAAAAATGATAAAAAATTACGCCAAAATTGCGAAACCCCTAACTTCAAAATTAAGAAAAAACTCTGACATAAACCCAAAAGACCCAACTTATATGGCAGCATTTAATGAACTCAAAACCCTACTACAGAACAGCCCAATACTCCAATTCCCCGACTTCGAGAAATAATTCGTTCTCACTACTGACGCTTCCCAATATGCCCTAGGAGCCGTCCTATCTCAAAGCACAAATGGCAAAGACCTACCAATAGCATTTGCTTCTCGAACCCTCAATGACCATGAGGGAAATCTGAGCGCGATAGAAAAAGAACTGCTTGCCATAGTATGGGCTTGCAGACATTTTAGACCCTACCTATACGGAAGAAAATTTACTATAAAAACAGACCACAAGCCCTAGTTTACCTTCAAAACATGAAGGAACCTAGTGCAAAACTCCTCTGATGGAAATGCCAATTGGCAGAATATAACTTTAACATAATACATGTTAATGGCACGACTAACTTTGTGGCGGACGCCCTGTCACGAAATCCACCTCAACCTCCCCAAGAAATCCTAGCCCTTGAGAAAATAGAGATAAACCCCTCAGAGGCAATAGATAGATTTCTACAGTCAGTAGATAATCCCCCTCTTGAAACCTTCGATGAAAATGACATCGAAGAATTAGCAAGATCCCTCAATATTAGCATAGCTAACGAGACCCCTGACGAAGACAATGAGAGTATTGTCACCCAACACTCCCAACTCAGTTCAAACAGCCAAATAGGCATAGTAGACGACCCAAATAAATGTCTCAATGACGAGACCAGGCAAATAATCCTCAAAAGAGGCAACCCAAAAAACAACAAAATTACTACCCTTTTCCAAACAAAAAAACGAATGATATGGCATACAGCATGGCCACACGTCAAAGACATTGAAGATAGTTGCTTAGAATTCTTAGAACCCGGCAAAACATATGGAGTATACTGTTCTGATCCTAACTTAAAAACTGAAGACGAAATACTTAACGAAGTATTTAAACATTTTCAAAACATTATCGAACAAAAATATCCAACAATTAAAATAAAAAAATACAAAAGAATACTTCAAGACATACAAGACAGAGACGAACAGATGGACCTTATTGCATCCAAACATTGCGGAAATACATGCCACCGAGGCATACATGATGTACACATGACATTAAAAAATAAATATTACTGGCCTGGCATGCTGACTGACATAACGAAATATATTTATAATTGTGACATTTGCAAAAAAATTAAATATGACAGACACCCTCCTAAACCCGAATACAAACTAACCACAACGCCATCTCGACCATTCGAAATACTTCAGATGGACACACTATTTTACCAGAATAAAACGATTCTAACCCTAATAGACTGTTTCTCAAAAAAATTATACGGATACTTAATCTCTACTACCAATGGTTCCGAAATAATTAACAAACTACGAAAATACCTTGCCACATTTCCTCCTCCACAAGAAATACAATCGGATAACGGACCGGAATTTGCTAATAAAGGAGTAGAAAACTTCCTAGAATACAATAATATAAAAATACACTTTACAACACCTCACCACCACAATTCAAATGGTCTCATTAATCGAGCCCATTCTATCCTAATCGAAATTATGAATATAATCAAAATACAAGACAAAAACCTAACCCTATCACATATTTTAGATCTAGCTTTAATTGCATACAACAATTCTCCCAATAAAAACCTAAAATTAACACCAAACGAAATAACATTTGGCATCACAACACTGACAGACACAAATCAACAGTGCATCTTGGAACAAAAGACTGAAGAATACCATAAAGAAAAACACTAATCCATAACACTATACGACAAATAATAGAACAAGAAAAACAGAAATGTACTAACAACCTAAACACAAATAGGGAAAACATTGAAATTCCACAAGGAAAAATATTTCTCAAAACCAATGCCAGAAATAAGGCAAAGGATAGGTATAAGTTAGCCTCATATAATCCCAACACAAATAAAGCCACCACCAATGATACAAAAAGCATTAAAATACACCCCAGTCAAATTAAAAGACCAAGACGCTATGAAAGACATACTAATACACATTCATCCTCTTACAGGGAAGAAGAAAGAAGAAATGTCTCTTCTTTTACTAGTCCTGTCCCAGGTCCTAGCGGCCTCAACCTATAACATAGAAAACCTTTCTTCAGGTCCTGGCATCGTCCCCATAAAAATTCACAACTCATATATATTAGATTCCTACTTTACTTACGTACACTCACTCAACTTATCCTCAATTCAAGAAGAACTGAACAGTATAGCATTTACTTTAAATAACCATAACGTAATTAACCCCATTAAACACTCATATCATGAAGCTTTAAGACTTCAAATGACACATTCCAAACGAACAATACTCAAAGCTCATGTGCGATATGCACAAAACAAACTAGAACATTTACTTCTTAATGTTCATTACCAGACATCCCAGACACATAGACACAAACGTGGCCTTGTCAATGGACTTGGCAATATTATTTCATGGTAAACAGGTGTCATGACAGCTGATGACAAAGAACATTATAATAATGTTATCAATAAAATCGAAGCTAATGACTCCCATTTAGAAAACAATGTCAAACATCAACTAGCCTTAAACAAAAAATTAATGGATGAATTCAATAAAAACATGTACATAATAAAATCTAATAACCTTAGAATAAGAAAACTATTATTAAACAATATAACTAACATATTAGATGTAGAACAACATTATTTTGTATTACAATCAATGATCAACTTAATAATACTTAAGATAAATGATATCGACACATCCATCGAATTTTGTAAACTTAATGTTATACACGACAGCATAATAACACATGAGGAACTTACAGCCCTCTATAACAAAAAAAAAAACATTACATTAATCTCTTCCTCTCCTGAAATATTATGGCAAACAGGAAAAATAACTTGTTCTTTAACTTCCACTCACATATATTATTTCATATCATTACCTTTACAAACAGCCTTAATTGAAACATATTATCTCCTTTCTTATCCCTTCTATGCAGACTCCCAAGTCAAGACAATTAATACTCCAATTACTATGGTACTTAAAGATAAACAATATCTCACAGGTAAATGTAAGTTTATCATTGATTATTACTATTGTACTAACACTAGTGTGATAAGAAACCCATGTATAAATAATATAATAAATAATAATTACGAAGACTGTGAAACCCTAATATTAAAGAATACTAACCCTTTTTTGAATTATATCCCTATTATAGATAAATATCTAGTTTACAATAAATCAACAATCCAAATTGTCACTAACCCATATAAATATTCGGTAAAGTTACCTTTAACTTCACTAATCACTTTAAAACATAATGAAACGATATATAATTTTACAAAAATGTATACTTATAAAGAGACAGTACCCATACATATAACCAATCTTGATGAGAAGACTATAGCGCTCAACATCAGCTTTGATGAACTTCACTTAATGTCAACTAACGAGGACCAACTGGAACTCCTGGAAGACTTTGAAGATTCCCCTACTAATCACTATTCGTACATGTATATACTTCTGACATTTATTTCTCTACCTGTTATAGTTGTATGTAGATACAACTAAGGAAGCGCCTTCACTGGCCATGTCGACAACTGCCACCCACCTCTAACGATGACACTCATGACGAAACTATGGAAGTGGACCCACCTGTAATACCACTTCGCCCTCCACATACCCTCACCTGTCTTAATTTCTCCTAGACATCTGATCTTGCAGGAGCTTCGATCTTCGCGGCGGAGGAGTTAAGAGATGCCCTCGCCCTGTCTCAGCACTTTTCCAGGAAGGACCCGATAAGCCTATATATAGCCGATCCCCGGCCCCTACCCCCACCAAGGCAGTGAACATCACACCAGTCTCCGAGCGACTTCTCCGGGTCTCGTCTCCCTTATTCAAATTTAGTTCTTTTGTAATCCTCTTTATAATATTTTTATTTATTGTAACTTTTATAGTTGTACTTTAAAATAAAACTTTTTAAAAAGAGGATTTGAACATTGAACTCCATAACTCTCTAAACTCCCCTATCCATCAACTGATTTCAGCCATTAATAAACTCATTCAATAGTTAGCAAAAGTAAGTCTAACTCATGTTTACTTCAATCCTTTTAGTGAATTTCCTGTGGGGAAATCAAGCTATTCCTGTTGAAATCATAAGTGACTTTTGAAAAATTTCAACGGATTTTATCGTTCCTACATTGGAGAAGCTAAGAATATGAATGACAGATATGTGAGTCTGATATCCTTCCCAAGGAAAGAAGATAGTGACAAAAGGCTTTAAAAAAGAATGGATGTGAAGACTCTTTCAGTACAAGAAGCATGATACCGAAGGACAAGACACTACAAACTGCTGAGGACTTTGTGGTACACCCTTCATCACAAATGGTGGTACCGTACATCAAAGGCACAACTGAGAAGATAGTCAAGAGAAAGGAATCAAGACTATCTATACGGCAGACAGGAAGATATCACATGTTCTCCCTAACTCAAAGAATGTCTTAGGACTACAGATGCCCGGAATCCCTTGCACATGTGGTATGGAATACCTAGAACAAACTGGAAGACAGATATCCACAAGACTCGATAACTGAAAACTAAGAAATCTGAAATAGCTAAACATTTCCACAACATTCTAAAAGGTTATTTCCATCACCAATGAATATAGAACTGTCATACTTTCCATTGTCCGTCTTCATTGGTTTCTGCAAACCATGGTTTGCAGAAACCAATGAAGACGGACAATGGAAGGTATGACATTTCCACAACATTCCCTTCAAAGACCCCATGGTACTAGCCAAGATAGACAACTATCGAGAGAGGACTATAGAAATTATCAAACACCTTAACAACATCAACAAAGAGTACAGATACAAACTCAGCAAAAACTGGCACCCTGCATTGACTAACCAAATGATACGGACTTCACAGTCCAATAAAGATCCTCCAAACTCTCTAGGTACGGATTACAGATATGTGAGAGGCAGGCTTCGGTCACACAGAACCAACTGGTATAAATACTTCGATCTTTCGATCTTCTCAGTCGTGCCTTTGATGTATGGTAGCATCACTCGTGGTTTGCCCAAGTGATCAGCAGTTTGTGGTGTCTTGTCCTTCGATATCAAGCTTCTTGTAATGAAAGATGGCACTATCGACAGCAGTATTGAAATCTATCATTGGTAATGAAACATGGACGATACTTTCACTATTTGGCCACATAGATGTGACACACTGGACCCATTCCTCACCCACCTGAACAGTATACATCAGAATATTCAATTCACAATGGAATTAAAAGAGAATGGCTTCTTCCCGTTCTTGGATGTTCTTGTAAAGAAGACAGAAGGTGGCTCATTAGAACACACCGTGTATAGAAAACCTACTCACATGGACAAGTACCTCTACTCAGAATCACATCATCACCCAGAACAGAAGGCAGGAATAATCAGAACCTTGTTCCACAGAGCAGAGCAGATATTACCAGATAGTCTGGTAACCTGCCCAAGGAAAGAAGACACTTATGAAAGGCTTTGAAAAAGAATGGATACGAAGATCCTTTTATTACTGAAGGACAAAACGCCACCAACTGTTGAGGACTTGGACAAATCTCGAGTGATGCCACTGTATGTCAAACACAGTGATGGAGAAGATCGCTAGGGTTCTAAAGAGACATGAAATCAAGACTAACTATACGGCAGACAGGAAGATATCACATGTTCTTCCTAACTCAAAGAATGTCTTAGGACTACAGATGCCCAGAATCCCTTGCACAAGTGGTACAGAATACATAGAACAAACTGGAAGACAGATATCCACAAGCATCAAGGGACACATTACTCGTGTTAAGAAACTGAAAACTGAGAAATCTGCAATAGCTAAAAATTTCCACAACATTCCCTTCGAAGACACCAAGACACTAGCCAAGATAGGCAACTACGGAGAGAGGACTATAGAAATTATCAAACACCTAAACAACATCAGCAAAGAGGACAGATACAAACTCAGCAAAAACTGGCACCCTGCATTGACCAACCAAAAGATACGGACTTTACAGACCATTGACGATCCTCCAAACTCTCTTGGTACGGATTCCAGACCTGTGAGAGGCAGGCTTCAGTCACACCACTAGAACCATCCGGTTTAAATACCCCTTGTCCCCCTACCTCTCTTCTTTTGGAACCCTGAAGAAGCTCAGAGCATGTTGAGCAAAAGCTTGGTAGTTGAAAATAAAGGGACACGCTCTAAACTGTAAGAAGAAAATATGAATATTGACTCAGACAGAGGAATTCTTTGAGAACATCTTCTTAAGTTATTTAATTGCATATCCAGCTTTGGAGTCTTCAATGGAATATGATTTAGAAAATAGAATTTTTCTTTGGTACTTAGTAGGAATATTTATTGTGTGAAGAAAAAAGTATTAAAAAAATTATGTAGAAAAGGCAACCACAATTGATTAATTTAATTGATAAATAACCATGTAGCTGATGATATAAGTAATTCAATTTTATTGCAGGGTCACTATAATGAAATGCCGCCAGACAAGGAAAAGTAAGGGTGTAGCATTTATACAGTTTGTGGAAATTGAAGATGCTCATAATTGTGTAGCTGCTATGCAATGCAAAGAGGTCAGTAACTCTTAATAAAGTCTGTCATTTAATTTTTCCTCTCATTGTATTATTGCTATTTCTAAAAATTTGAAGAGGAACTAAATAAATTTGTTTTAATGAATTGTTATCATATAACAGATTATAATAAATAAAACTTATTTATTTATTATAATCTGAAAAGATACTTTAATAAAGTATCTTAATTATTTAGATACTTTATTAAAGTATCTTTTCTTGCTATTCAGAATACATTGGGTAGACGCGTTAATTATGTACGTAATTTGCCAGCAATGCAATTATTGAGCCTTCGATAAATTTCTGGAAAAATGATGACAATTTTTGTACACTAGCTCTTTAATTCCAAAAAAATTGTTGCCATAACTTAAATTATTCATGGCAATGCTTTACCTTGACTTGACCAGGACACCTCCTCCTTTTTTTAAACATTCTATTGTTTAGGCTCAGGGTCATACAATTAAATCTATTTATCATTCCCCATTAATTATTTATTAAAAAGACAAAAAAAAAGTTTATGGGTTAGTAAAGTAAAATAATGTAGTGCAGACCTAGAGAAGCGGTGGAACTGCCTCATCTGAAGTATAATCTTTATTAACCTATGAATTTTTTACAGTTTGGCCAGCAGTTTAGTGTATATTAGATAAAATAATACTGGGGAGAGAGGGAGAGCCACTCTTAATTTGAGTAATATAAAGTTCTAATGGAAAGTAACCATGTGCTGGGAGAGTAGTCACACACCCGAGCGATGAGGGGACATAAGTATATTACACTCAAAGCAGCCCGTAATAATTCTTATTGAGTAATTATAGGCAAGCCACTTAGTTACAGCTAAGTAACTGTGGTGCCTGGAGTATGAATTATCGGTAGTCACAGGAAACTCTAAGAGGGTATGCTGCTAGCACCATACATATAAGATGAGTAAGGGTTGGATTGAAGAGGAGTTGCCTAAGACTCTTGAATAAACGCTTGCTCCTAACCAGCAGTTCACGGTTAAAAAGCATTACCTGGAAGTAGAAATAGTGAACCTTAAATTAAATAGTTTATTATTGAAAGAATCAGTTGGTGGGAGTTCAACTAAACCAAATTTGGTGTGGTAAATGATATGCTGGAGGCCTAGGTGGTGAGAAATTTGATTTTGCATCTCAAAATTGGACACCTGGCCACCATTTATCAGGATAGAGAGAGTTCTGCTGGTGACCAGCATTAAACTTTTCTGAAGAGGGCTAGGGATGGATGGTATGGGAGAACTCCTGTAAGGTTAGCTGCAATGCCAGCAGAACCAGCCTCAAATAGGGAGGGCCTCTGACATTCCTTTGCCTTTTGGACAGAGATCCCTAGATACTCAAAAGAGAGCTTTTAGATAATTATCACTTTAGTCTATATATATTTATTGCTATTATTTTCTTCTTAGGAATTATGATAACTCAAAACTCCTGTAACGTCCGGATAAAAACTATAACCTGAACATAAGCATTGATCAGTGTTCTAGTTCCTGGGAGTGTAGTACTTCCAACCTGTTCCACAGTTTGAGAAGTGTCTGGGAGCAAGGTGCCATTGCTTGGCAAGTTGATTGTCTTAAATAAGGGGACTTGATAACACTGAATAGAGTTGCCATTGCAGTGGTTGATCTCAGTGAATCAAACATTCTAGTTGGACTAGGTGTGCAATGTGAGACAAGCGAGACATTGTACAGAGACAGGATCTACATGAAGACTGGTAATGTAACCTTCCCAATCAATGGGAAGGGGAGCCTGTGGCTTTTAAGTTGTTGAACTGCGTCCTTCATCAAGTGTATGGGTTAAAGAATTATGTTCAGAAGCTGTATTGGATTAGAGAACGTCCCATTTGAGATAAGGCTAAGAGTAAAAGTATTCTGCCCAGGTAAATAAGCCTAGACTTTCACGACCTCAATGGGGTCACTCAGGCCAACCGTTATCATTGCTTTCACTGGTGGTTTGTCAGCTACTTTATTGAGCGAACACCACCGTTACAACAATTAATACCCATAAAAAAGCACAATTCATGTGGTGCTCCGAACAATGATAGGCTTTTGAAAACCTACAGGGAGTCTTGTTTGGTCAGGAAGCCCTTATCTATTCAGATTTCATGTGACTGTCCCTATGACACAATTTTGTCCTAGATTCGAGATGGCCAGGAAAGATAAGGGCAAGCCATTAACTAAAGGGAGCCAAGATTACTTACTCTGTAACAGAGCAGGAGTTGCTGTCTATGGCTACCAAGTAATTCTGATGCTACTTGCTTTGACAAAAACTCCAAATGGTGACTGACCAAGCTCCTCTAAAATTGTTGTGCCTCAGTGAACACTCCTCATGCAGGGCTAGATGGATGCTTTGGGTTCAAAAATTTCAATATGAGATGAATCATAAGCCTGTGAAGAAGCATAGTAATGTGGATCCCTATAATAGTGGTAGGTGGCCGGATTACAGTGAACTCCATAATGGGATTGGTCAACATTGAAGCAAACACAAGAGGCAGAGCTGTGGATCAGAAAAATGGTGCCAGAAGGTAGTAGGACCTGCAATGCCAGGTGGCTGCTGATAGATTAGGAGCAGAACATTGTTTTCTAGTTGTTCAAGGAGACCTTTTACCTTCTTGAAATCCATGATTACCTTCTCGAGAAAGAAGCATACTATACTGGAATAATGGAATGACAGAAAACATACTTTACCTTGACGGAAGCCATCTCACAGTTCGCTAGATAGGATAATTGAGATTTGGACAGATGAAATCCCTATGCTTTGATGGCATATCATAATACTCATTCATTCACAGGATACTCTTTGATTTTATTACTTTATGGGAGGGAAATTCTGCTTTCTGTTGAGACTTTTGATCCGGTCCTGAATCGCCTCTGACCCACAGTGTATACGGCTCAGGAAGATGCTCAAAAGAGGGCTGAACAGATCTGGAGGGACCAATTAAAACACTGCAATCAAGAATGGCAGGAGAGAGCCTTCTAGGCAATTGGGTGCAATTAAGAAAAATATACACATATGAGGTGAATATAATCTTATTAGCAATGGTAGTGGTCCTTGTTATGTGGCTATAAAAGGTCTTGGCAAAGTTACTTTACTGTTGGAGTTACTTGGACTTCCAAAGGCCTAGGGATTGATTGTGTTGGAGGAGGAACCTAGTACGTGATTTAGGAAACTCGCAGTGCCATGCATAATACACTCCATTTTATTCATGAATTAGACCTCCAGTTTTGTATTGGATGGTGATGTGGGTGCTCATCTGGGGGGCTACGGTGACTAAAAGACCTTGCTTAGTATTTATTTAGTTGAGTATTTCTCCAAAGGGAACGACCATAGTTCATATAAGACTACTGACAGTTCGTTATCAGTGTGAATCTACCTGTATTGCAGAGAAGGTTGGGAGCTCAAGAAAGGAGCTGGGTGGATTGTAAGAGAAGAAGCATTAAGGGTTAAGAAAGTTGTGTCTGAGCTAGGAGTGTGGGGAGCAGAGATGGAACAGTTTATGGAGCTTCTGTGAGAGACAAATGTTAAAACCCTAGGCAAACTCGTTAGGGCTTATTGAACGCTAGAGAGAGCTATCCTGTTTTGCAGAGTGAGTTCTGTTGGAAGAATTTGTGGGGGTTAGTTGGCTTAGTTGTTGTGGGGAATACAAATGCTTCATCTGTAAGTGGGGAAGATGTCAAGGTCCTTCATCTGGTGGATTAACAGATGAACTTAACCCAAAATTTATTAAAACAAACCAAAAAAGGCAGAAAAAGGGTGGCAGTGGTGACAGTTCTGGAAATGTCCAGAGGGCCAGGGATAACAAGCAATAAGAGGATTACAGACTAATCTTAACTGGACCATAGTAATCTTAAAACGAAACCCTACACTAATCTTCCTTGTACCACAGCTTGGCCTTGTTCCTAACTGATTCCTTTACAAAACTAAGAAATTGATGATGGGGAGAGAAGAATTGTATGCGGGAAGAGTTGGTTAAATATTTTTTAGGGCCAGTGTTCTCTTTGCTTTAAGAACAATAGTTTTGCAAAATTTTCCTACTGGCCTCTTCCGAACACATTAGCCTGACAAGTTGAGAAACAGTACTACTAATTGGTAAGAGTAAGAGCTCTAAGTGAGATAATAGTGGGACTAATGGTAGTTAGGGACTTATCCCTAATTGCTTTTGGCCAGCGTAAAATCTATTAGGTCTACACTCGACTGGTCCGGGGTCATCTTAATCTGCAGTGACAGTCCTTTTTATCTCATATTACATGGTTAATTGAGTAGGGAAAAGCTCGGCCATGTTAAATATTGAGAATTTTGCTATGTGTTATAGATTTTGTTGAATGTTCCCCCTGACCTCCATTCCGTTAATGTATGCTAAGACAGGCAGTTCAGGAGAACTAAATCCTTAAAAAGTGTCATTGATGGTGTAGACTCGTATGCCCATTGCAGCACACTTGAAGGTCAACTTTTCCTATGGAAGTTGTGACCTGTCAGCTGCAGCTTTTATGAGAGGTAAAGACCTTCTATTGACTATTGTTTTAAGGAAGATAATGAAATTACTGTCTCTGTTTGTAAACTCTCAGTATAGTAGAATTGATTTAATGATCATTATATCATAAAATGGTTAAAATTAATCATGGGTAATGATTATATTATAATACTTAATCATGATTATTGTTAAATAATCTTTTAATTGATTATTATTAAATAAAAATTCTTTCATGAAATTATTAAAATAGTTGTTTATAGATGGGGTATATATGGGGAGTGTTGGTTTTCTCTTCAGAATACCAATAGGAATTTAGTATTATTTCATTAATTAAGAATAGTATCACTGAGTACCTTTTTGGTCAATAAATATTTTAGATTACTTTGTTAGTTAGTAGATGTTCACATTTATATATATACACAGTTATAAATAATGGTTGTGTAAATTAATGTTTAATTTCACTAATTAAAAGTATATGGGAAATTGGTGGGGAGATTCATTTATTTTTTACAGGCTGTCTCTTCCTCCTTCTTCCTAGGATTTGTTGAATACAGGTAAATGTAAAATTATTTTAGGTAGAAAAGTCTTATTAAGATATAATGTACATATTATGCCTAAAGTTAAAAAAAACAACAAAAAAAACTATAAATATGAAGTTGGAAATTGTAATCTGACATTCATAGCTGTTGTCAGCAAAATCCAAAATAATGAAACATAAAGAAAACATAAGAAACTTTAATAAACAGGGTATATAGAGAAAGAATACTTAAGGATAGATTAAAATTCTCGTGAAAGAACTACATCTGGCAGCTGAAAGGTAGGTCTTGATTGTGAATGAGAACTCACAAAAAATAATTCATCAAGTAGAATAATGAGTGCTGATCCCCCGCCAGATACCAAAGTAACCATTTCAATTTAAATATAACTTTAATTTTAATTGATTAAAATAGCGATCTAATAAGCACTAAAAGTTTGACTATTTGTGTATAATGACGTCACTTAACAAATACTCATTAAAATTCATTAATATATTTAACGTTGTCTACTCATAGGCTATTTAATGAGCAATCTTCAGAAAAAGGAAAGTTTTCTTCGTTTATGGAGTTAATTAAACTGGATGAGTTTGGAATGTAAAAAATGATGATAGATAAAAAAAAAAAAAAAAAAAAAAAAAAAAAAAAAGATTGAAATAGTTTTCAAGGTGGATTTGAAATGCAAATAAAGTTGATTAACAAAATCCCTCATCACTTGAGACATTCTTTTCTGTAAAGTACAAAAAATATTTAAAATTCCCAAACAGGGGGCCATAGTAGAAAAGTGTGTATCCCCATATTTTTCTTTAAAACTTTGAGACTAATTTAGTAATTTCAGTCATACTCACTAATTTAGCTCTTGGTGACTAAATAATCTTCAATGGAAATAGTTAACAGATATTGGGAGTTTTAAATTTGTGAGAGAGAATTATTCAGATGGGTTATATAATTAATGCTAGAATAAATTTTGTAAACATCAGGGGTTTATCATTAAATGTAGGAAATGTCTATTTCTTGGTAATGAAACAAGAGATGGATTACATTGAATTTGATACATTTGGAGTATGGGTGATGGAAGCTTTATTTAACATTCATTTCTTGCTTATTTCTAAATAAACATTATTAATTTTAGAATAACAATTTTCTGGGAAAAAATCTTCTCTTATACCTTCCATCTCATTTAAAGTAATTGCAATTTTCTCATTAAAATTTTTTAGTATAAATTGGGCAATAGAAAAAATAAAAGGCTCTGTAATGGATTAAAATAAAATGTGTGTTTTTAAAAATTTATTTGTTTTTGGAGCAATATTAATATCACGAATACATGAACACATTCAGTTACTGTGAGCCTGCTCTTTTTTTTAAAGTGTAAAATGCACAAGACCACAACATGATTTTATTAATTAAAAGTGTGATTTAAATTATTTATTTCTTTTTTAATTATGACTAATTTGTTTTAATTTTCTAACAAGTGACCTTATATATTAATATAAACAGTTGATGAACTATTGATAATAAAATTTCTTTAAAAAAAACAACAACTTTGTCCTAAAATTATCAATGATAAATCAAAGTATGTGTGTTCAAATGTAACTTAAAATAAAGTGTCATTTCATAATAATGCGCTGGAAGTAATTATCATGTGAGTGAATATGCCTGATATTTTGCTATGAGTTGATATAATTTTTCGAATTTCCAATCATGTGAAACAAGTTTCTCCTTGGGAAAATTTGACATATTTATTTATGGTCAGCTGCAATTACACTCTTTGTTTTTCGACAATTTTTAATTTGTGCATGTTGTGGTTCTTTTCAAGTTTCAGCTTACCTTCTAGCTTGTCAGCTTATCTTTCCCCAGTTGATCAGTTGTCAACACTCATATTTTATCTAAATAGGCTACTGTGGTTTCAAGATTGTGTGTGTGTGTGTGTGTGTGTGTGTGTGTCATTCTTTTATCTTAAAATTTAAAAATCAAATTTTGAATGGGCGGTACAATCTTGTTTTATGTCGATAAGTAAAACTTAATTTTATTAGAAATAAATTAACAAACAGATAGGCATTTACATTTATTGATCTGTTATTAAATTATTTAAAAAGCCCTAATTTATTGGCACAACTATTGGGCATATAACCAAAAGTAAGGCAACAAAAATTTATATCTTAATGTCTTCCAAGTTACACAAATTCCAAGTTGATAAGCAGAACTGTTTCTATGATGATTTTAAACTTATAAGCCTTAACCCTACACTAGTTGGATTATACTCTTAGGCAAATTTTCGACAGGTTAAATATAAATCCCAATTATGGTTTGTTGGCTTTTAAAATAAATTCCTAACAAATGCATTTAATATATACTTGTTTGAGAGTGATGTCATTGGTCACCTTCTCTCCTCATGTGATTGACATTGAATGTCATTTTTACTTTTCATTGTAATCAAATTACAAAATGTTTTTATTTAACAGAATGTAATAAATAAATAAAAAGTCCGTCAACCAGCCTTATACTAATCAAATTCATCAGCATCGGAGTTAATGAGTATTTGCATTTAAACTTTTCAAATCACATAAAATCTGCATCTAATGTTCCAATTCCCTAATGACATAATTCTATATTTTATTCTTAAAATTAATAACCAAGATATTAGCGAATTGTAAATGTTATAATTTTGTAAACTAGCCATCCCCAGCAATTCAATCGATTTTAAAATAAACAAATCCACTTGACAGTCTGCAACAATGTCGTCCCCTAAAAATAAAATAAAGCAAGATAAAAATAGAGCCACAAAGACACCTACATCTTCCATTCTAAATGATAATACCTCACCACAAGTAGAACTGCATCGCCTGTTAACAACCCACAGCAACCAACAGTCTCACCCTCCGATACCTGGTCGCTCGACCCCGCTCAGACTACTTCTTGAGTGAAAATACCAATGAAAATAGCCAACCCTCTACCATGAATAGACCTCCATCACCACCAACAGTCCCACCCTCAGAAATCGCCCAGAATACAACACAACACACAGAAACATCGCCATTTTTCACAGCGAACCCATTCAATGTGCTCTCTAATGAAAAAACCTCTGAAACCTCACAGCGAGTATCAAAGCCCCCTCCAATATTCGTTAAAAATATTTCAAATTTTGGCCTGATGTGCAGACAGCTGGATGAGAAAGTAGGCCGTGGAAAATACATATGTATGAGCCGAAGGACAGACACAGAAATCAATCCTGACTCATCAGACACTTACTATCTACAGAGAGATAGTACGCTACCTGAAATCAGTAAACGCGCAGCTATAGTACCAGCTAAAAGAAGAGAGGACTCTACGTGTAGTTAATAGGAACCTCCACCACACTACACCAATCGATGACATTAAAGAAGA
>KZ807680.1:391229-401008 GCA_000696205.2 Oncopeltus fasciatus | reverse complement strand
AATAAAAAACTAGTGTGAATAAAGTGTGATTTGGTGTTTTCTTTAAATGGGTACTTCACATTGCATTTTTTTTTCACTAAACCTGTTATAAGCTCACAGTTTTTTTCTTCTTTCTTTATTTTTTTTTTCTCTTTCCCCCAGCGTTATAGATTGTTAACTCATCAGCCTCGAGGAAATGTTATTTTTGTTTAAGTATTTGTTTAATTTTCACTATTTATTTTTTAAATAATTTTGTTTAATTTATTTACATTAATGTATATTTTTTGAGCCCGAAATGGCCTTATGTTAAATTCACCTAAAGTTATTCAAGGGGACTCTGTTAGTCCCAGAATAAAGTTTATTTTCTTATTCTTCTTCTTCTTCATTCTAAAATCGGAAAGATGCATTGCAGATTAGATGATCCCTAAGGCTTTGCGATTTTTTACTAGCGGGGAACATATTGTTTCAAATATAAGGCAATCCACTTGGGACTAAATAATCTCAGCGATATAGAAAACGCAACTTGTCTCATTTTTACCACGAAAGATAGTCGTCCCACCACAAAGTAATATATGGACAAGCATAGGCACTTTTGTGTGTGTTTAGTTGCTATTCTCAAGCCGTCTAATGGTGTCGCAAAGTATTTATTTTTTTTTATTTTTTTTTTTTTTTTAATGTTAGACGAAGAATGTGCTGGAAATGTTGGAGGACTTTTGAGTCTCATCATTCATTCGGAGGAGTCACTAAAAGAGATTGAAAAAAAGACCGGCGGTCTCTATAATAAACAATTCAAAGAGTAGAGCGACATAAATATGAGAGAAAAATTGTGAGGTTTGTGTACTTGTTGTCCCAAACTGGACCTCGCCATTCTCATCACACAATTGGTTTCCATGTCATCCATTGGAAAACTTACGTAATTAAGCGATTTATAAATGGGAAGGGGTGGCATCTTCTAAATTGTCTGCGACAGCGGTTCCTTTGTCGCCGCTACTAAAAGTCGCAAGTGGAGGCCTATCCTAAGCAAAAAATGATCACTATATAAATGCACATTCTTCTAAAATTGTTTTTTTTTTCCTTGTTTTTAAATATATGTTTAAGCCTCTCTTTCAACCGCTTAGGGACATGGGGAGAAAGGCTCCCTACAGGTTGCCACTCCATTCTAGACATCCACGGCTCGGTATAAGTCTTTATTTATCGATAAAAGCCTGCCCTGGACGGGATTTGAACCCCCAAAGCCAGAATTACGAGACCCGTACGGATCCCAAGAGCTACCCTGGTGCCCCTTATGTGTTTTTAATGTAATTTGCCTACTTTCTTTGGTCCAGCAATCTCTACTGGCCCAAAGATAACGGTCAGATGTTGACACATTAGGTAGATAATTCGAGTTATACGCCACATCCTGTTTAAGGTTTGGGTCAAACTAAACCAGTCATACACAAATGTATTCCTTATTTAGCATGCTCTGTTTTCAAAACATTAGTTCTCTCATACCTTCTATTCTCCGTCTTCATTGGTTTCTGCACACCATCTTCTGATGGAAACCAATGAAGACGGAGAATAGAAGGTACGAGAGTTCTATATTCATTGGTGGTGGAAATAATAATAATAACCCTTTAGATTATTTACCTAACATTAGTTCCCTTTAACTCCACACTACATAATTTTGATGCGTTAGTTGCATCCCAAAAATTGGTTGTGATTTGCCCCTTTTTAATCAGAATAACCCGCTGACTATACAACGTTAAAACGGCAATATCCCATCAGTTATTTAGCCACCTGGCAACACTGCATAACTATATATATTCATTATATATTCGGCTACAAATATAATGGATTTATAATGAATAATCAGGTAATGAAATATCGAAGTTCTATATTCCTCTTGATGTCAAAATGACGAAGTCCAGGCAATTTTATTTTTTCAAGACAGAGACCATATTGGCTAAGGATATATAAAAGATTATTATCCTATCGCTCAAAATACTTCATAAACCTAACTATTTCTTCCCTCGTTCAAGAAATAACATCGAGATATATCAAACCTTTTCCTGCACACCTGATATCCGCTCTCACATTTCTGCTTGACTTCCATATAAAATATGTTTTCAATTAATCCTTTTCGCCTTAGCNATAGTTTTTTTAATTTATATATTAATATTTACATTTAAATTTTAACAAAATAATTTAATATTACATTTTACATAATTAAGCTCAGTCACTTTAGTAAACATTTTATGCCATATTGGAAATACAATTAATTCATTGTAAATAATATTAAAAAAACTATTCTTCAAGAAGAATTATTTCAAGATATCAACCGCACTTTTAACAACTATTAAATTATTGGCATTTACATATTTTTTAAATAAAATTATTATTTTATCCAATCACTGAATTCCAAAACGTGTTATCTAATCTTCTAGAACCTACCGTATCAGTATCCATAACATGTGCTTCTTTCCTGGGCGTTCTATGACGCTGAGAGAGACTGAATCTTTAATATATTATTCCGATACTTTATGTATCGCGCAGGTTCCACTGAAAGTTCCCACTACGACCGGAATTATTTACTTTCCTTCTTTCTAGGCCCAATCACAAATAAATAATCGCAAAATCAAAGTTAGAGCTAATATGACTAAGAGGTGCGCTTTCAAATCAGTTTAAACCATCATTCAATGATAGTAAAAAAAATAAACTATCCTATAAATTGTTTTTGTTTTATTATCTACCATATTGTAATTAATAAATATGATAGTAAAAAAAATAAAAAATCATTAGTCTCAGTTTATACTTCTATTTAATTTATTCTATTTATATTTTAAAAATGCAACNAATATTATTATACTTTTAAATACGTGAGAACCTAAACCTTGAATTACTATAGAATGGGTCTCGCCCATTAGTTAGCCTTCATTCGCAGTCATATAAAATATAATTATAAGGGGACTAAGTCTAAGACAACATGAACCTGTCCAATAGACTTTTTTTGGTTTTTTCTAGAGTCAAGGGGACCCCAGACGCCAAATACTTCCCTTTCGAACTTTCCTCTCATTCTCAGAGAAGTCTAACACAAACTTCTGATAGACCTTTCTGGAGTTCCAGCACGTACTAACCTGACTGAAGGAAAAACGAATTAGTACAGTTTTCCTGAAAAGTTGGATCTTAAGTTAAATGTTCTATTCACTTTGAAAATAGGGGGAAAAAAAATTATATCAGCCACTGATTTTTAAATTCCATAAAGATCTCCGATTACTATTTTTACTAATAATTCTTCCTACTTTCTCAAATAAAAACAACAAAACCGACCAATATACTACAATCTAAAAAATATAATAATAATCTCAGCGATATAGAAAACGCAACTTGTCTCATTTTTACCACGAAAGATAGTCGTCCCACCACAAAGTAATATATGGACAAGCATAGGCACTTTTGTGTGTGTTTAGTTGCTATTCTCAAGCCGTCTAATGGTGTCGCAAAGTATTTTTTTTTTTTTATTTTTTTTTTTTTTTTAATGTTAGACGAAGAATGTGCTGGAAATGTTGGAGGACTTTTGAGTCTCATCATTCATTCGGAGGAGTCACTAAAAGAGATTGAAAAAAAGACCGGCGGTCTCTATAATAAACAATTCAAAGAGTAGAGCGACATAAATATGAGAGAAAAATTGTGAGGTTTGTGTACTTGTTGTCCCAAACTGGACCTCGCCATTCTCATCACACAATTGGTTTCCATGTCATCCATTGGAAAACTTACGTAATTAAGCGATTTATAAATGGGAAGGGGTGGCATCTTCTAAATTGTCTGCGACAGCGGTTCCTTTGTCGCCGCTACTAAAAGTCGCAAGTGGAGGCCTATCCTAAGCAAAAAATGATCACTATATAAATGCACATTCTTCTAAAATTGTTTTTTTTTTCCTTGTTTTTAAATATATGTTTAAGCCTCTCTTTCAACCGCTTAGGGACATGGGGAGAAAGGCTCCCTACAGGTTGCCACTCCATTCTAGACATCCACGGCTCGGTATAAGTCTTTATTTATCGATAAAAGCCTGCCCTGGACGGGATTTGAACCCCCAAAGCCAGAATTACGAGACCCGTACGGATCCCAAGAGCTACCCTGGTGCCCCTTATGTGTTTTTAATGTAATTTGCCTACTTTCTTTGGTCCAGCAATCTCTACTGGCCCAAAGATAACGGTCAGATGTTGACACATTAGGTAGATAATTCGAGTTATACGCCACATCCTGTTTAAGGTTTGGGTCAAACTAAACCAGTCATACACAAATGTATTCCTTATTTAGCATGCTCTGTTTTCAAAACATTAGTTCTCTCATACCTTCTATTCTCCGTCTTCATTGGTTTCTGCACACCATCTTCTGATGGAAACCAATGAAGACGGAGAATAGAAGGTACGAGAGTTCTATATTCATTGGTGGTGGAAATAATAATAATAACCCTTTAGATTATTTACCTAACATTAGTTCCCTTTAACTCCACACTACATAATTTTGATGCGTTAGTTGCATCCCAAAAATTGGTTGTGATTTGCCCCTTTTTAATCAGAATAACCCGCTGACTATACAACGTTAAAACGGCAATATCCCATCAGTTATTTAGCCACCTGGCAACACTGCATAACTATATATATTCATTATATATTCGGCTACAAATATAATGGATTTATAATGAATAATCAGGTAATGAAATATCGAAGTTCTATATTCCTCTTGATGTCAAAATGACGAAGTCCAGGCAATTTTATTTTTTCAAGACAGAGACCATATTGGCTAAGGATATATAAAAGATTATTATCCTATCGCTCAAAATACTTCATAAACCTAACTATTTCTTCCCTCGTTCAAGAAATAACATCGAGATATATCAAACCTTTTCCTGCACACCTGATATCCGCTCTCACATTTCTGCTTGACTTCCATATAAAATATGTTTTCAATTAATCCTTTTCGCCTTAGCCAAGTCGTAAACGAAGAGCTAAATAGAGCACTAAGGAACGAAATGGGATTTACCTGACTCTACCAATCCTTTCGCGAAAACTATNTCGAGCGGCCTTTAATGGAAGTCCCCCTGCCCCCCCCCTCCTACCCCATGTGACAGCCGGATTGGCGGGGCTCTGCATGCTCTTGCGGCGACCAATTCTGCCCCCATGTAAAATCTCACCCCTAATGACTGAAATGGGTTGAGTGGCAGGGGAAAACAAAATTAAAAACTTTAGATTTTTTTAAAAACCTAAGATGTTTGTTATATTTTTGTTCGCTACAAAAAAATGTATTGAACGACTTTTAAAATGTAGTTTTAAACATTTATATTGTATATTTTTTTTTTAAGTTAAGTTTGATATTTATAAATAAAATATCGACAGTTGGGCGGGACCTCTAATTTTTAAACATATAATAATATTCACTACTTAGGTTTTCCCTTCCGATTCCTTGACACTATAATTATATAATAGTATACATTATAATGTACTACAAGATAACTCATTGTAGAAGCGATGGGCTTCCCTCATCCTGGGTTTAAAGACTGCTCTCTTTTGCGGGTAGTGTGCTGTAATCCGGTAGATAATAAATTCCTGAGACAAAGGGATCTTTGCTCATAGTGCACAATAGGTTCTTTTTTCTTTCTGTGCTTATGTTTGTAATGTTTGCAATTCCTCGGAAACACCCAGCCATAATTGAGAACCATTCTTCCACGAAAGGGAAAATATCCGGCGGCTAGAAAGGTGCACTGACCACATGCCTTCATTAGTGTGCCATGGGTCGAGAATAAATTCATCCTTAACATGTATTTCCTCCCTGGGCCTATATGGCCTGTTAGAAGATTGGGTTTTTGTTGGTTTTTCCTCATTCGTGGTTTTGTTGATGTGTATATCCTTCTGGAGCTTCTGCATCAAGTAATAGTTTTGTCATTAAAAATCTCTTCTTATTACCATGTCCGCTTCTATGTGATTAGTTCCTAATATATTTCGTCTCTTTCCTCATCATGTGTTCACTATATTGTAATTTAGGGAATCCTCGATGTTCTGCTAATGAACGACGCATTACTGAATTCATAAACATCTGACACATCTTGTGCGTTTGAGTCTATTCAATATTTAATATGATATATTTAAATTAATTATATATTATATTTATTTATAAATTANTATATTAAATTAATTACATATTATATTTTATTTATATAATCATTATATATTATATTTAAATATAATTATTATGGATGGAGAGTCTCGGTCGCAAATTTTACTGGGCTCCAAAGATGGGAGTTTATAAAGAATAAAAATTCTAGAGGGATTATGGTTTTTAAAAAAATGGAATGCTTTTCTGAACTTATAAAAGCTTTTTCCACTTCAAATTCAAATGCCTTAGAAGTGTTTTCCTTTATCTACTGAGTGAAGTGGAAAAAAAGCAAGTGAGGCTTGGAAGCAGTAAAAAAAAAATTAACAGTAGGGCATAATTTAAAATAAATGAAATTGTCTAATTAAATATTGTCAAAACTAGTTTAGTTATGAAAATTATCATAAAATATACTAAAATTTAGCTCTAAATTAAAATATGTTAAAAGATAGAATAGAAAATCAAACACACAATTTTGGACGTATTTTTTTCTTTTGAATAACACCTTCTTCATTTTATCAGGTTTTTCGATTATAATATATTAATGATAAAATGTTGGAATTTACAGTTTATATTGAAATTTATATCTTTCCACTTTTTTTTTTATTATCTTCCTTTTACAAAAAAAAAAAATGTTAACTGTTTCATAAATGAAATATGGTCTCCATGCTTCCTATCTTTCTTCGTGGAGACCGTGTGCGTCTATCATTATTACCCCGCAATGCCAACCACATTAATTACACATATCCTACACTACTGACAGCACCTTACAAAAGTAAACCCTTCTTTTTATGTTTTGAATGTGTAAAACTGGACTTTAAATGAAGAAAAAGATAATAGGCATAAGGTACCATATTGCTAAAAACGACTTCTGCCTAACCCATCTCCGAAGAAACCTCTGAAAAAAGACAAAAGATTCTCTAAAATCTTTTAAAGATCTCATTTTTAAAATCACTCAGATAAAGGGTGTCTGCTAAACTAACTGTAATTCCTATTTGGTACTTAACTAACCACCTGTCAAGAATTAGCTCTTTCGATTTCTCATCGACAACTCAGCTCCTCCACACTACTGTCCCCTACCCCTGTCACTTCCTCCTTTTTGAGTTTAGGTGAACTTGCTAAGTGAGTGTATATATATTTGTTTACGAGGCTTGTTTCTTCAATTCTAGTGTACCTCCTATGAAGAGGCTGGGAATTGAGGACCAGCTATTGCATTACACACGCTCCCCCTGAGCCCTTTGATTTCAGGAGTCATTGAAAGGAGGGACTGTATGAGAGGGATGGGCCACTCGGCGGGGGGTAACCTGTGTGGGGGGGGGGCTGAGTGCAACACGGTAGTCAAGGGGAAATGGCTCCCCCACAGTTTCGGGGTACCCCCACATCTGTGGGGCAGATCTAGTTGTCCCGCAGCCCGAGGCGATCCCAGACTCCATTAGCCGAGAGGCCCCGAACTCTCCTCTCAAAGCCCTCTTTTTCTTTCAGTCGCTTTCCCTGGATATTTGCTATATGGTCTGCAACACTCCTTCCATCCTCCAATTCTCTTAGTCCCTTAGTGGATTTTGTGGCTTGCTTTACGATGCGAGTGTGTGTGTGTGTGTGTGTGTGTGTGTGTGCGCGCGCGCGCGCGTGTGGGAAACTATTCCCACTCTGGTGAACTTAACGGATTGACGCATTACGGAAAACAAATTCGTCAAACATCAGACAGTTTCTCAAACAGTGGACAAGACTA
The DNA here is from genome assembly GCA_000696205.2 of Oncopeltus fasciatus. NCBI lineage: Eukaryota > Metazoa > Arthropoda > Insecta > Hemiptera > Lygaeidae > Oncopeltus > Oncopeltus fasciatus. The sequence goes on along the minus strand of KZ807680.1, from coordinate 393,171 downwards.
TTCTCGAGCCAAGGATGACAGTCAACTACCGAAAGCGTTCGAAGACAGCTGATGACCACGGATTCATATAAAGTACATTGAATACAGAAATTAAATTCATTTGGATGAATCTAGATTTTGTAGAAATTTGATGACGTGGAGAGGGACTCAAGTGCAAACTGTACTGTAAGTACAGAATTTGTATTCTCTAAATAATTTTAATCATTTTTAGTGCAAGAGAACAGAATAAAATTTTTTAAAATTTACGTGGGATTAAATACCACAAAAAAAATTTACGAAATTCTAATTAATTTTATTTGAAAACGGTATGTGTGTGAGAGTTATCAATCAGGTTAGCAAATAGAGTTATTGAGAATTTCGGAAAAATAATTTTGTATAAATACCTTAGTCTAGGCCAGTATTTTGAGAATATATTTTCTCTTCTTCAGTGCGAGACTAAAAAGTTAATAGTTACAGCTAAGCCTTTTACAGCTGCACATCAATATGTAACCTAACTGCTATTTACTTAAGAGTCAGGTTCAAAATTGATGTGCAGGTGCAAAAGACTTAGTTGTTGCAGCAATTAACCTTTTAGTCTTTTCCTGAAGAAGAGAAAATACACTCTCGAAATATTGGCCTAGACTATGGTTTTTGTACTAAATTATTCCTTCAAACTCTATTTGATAATCTTTTGATTCAATCCCGAAGAAAATATTCATACTGGTTACTGGAATGCATCCACGCGTCTCTAGAGGTTATAGCTTTGCAAATGCCAATAAATCTCAAATTTGAGCTTTTTGGAATGAAAAATACAAACCGGAAATAGGATTACCGGCATAAGTAGGGAGTGGTGCTTTCAATGCGCAAATAATTCTCAGGAAGATATTAAAAATGAATTTTAGGAAGAAGCAATAAGCAAATGGAAGAAGCGTTGGACTAAGGGAATGAAAAGGCGACACACATATGAGTTTCCGTCTTCGGGTATAATTGTTACGGATCAATTATTGGATAATCAGATCCTTATCGGTCAGGAGTACTTTAACAGTTAGCTTAATTTCTTTAATAGAAGAGAAAATCCAAGAAGCGTAGACAGAGTAGCTCTAGAAGATGTCTGCCATATGATTTTGGACTGCCCTACTCACAATATAGAAAGGCAAAAGTAGCTGGAGAGTACGGATTGATTGAATGGCCGCCACCTGGTCTTCATATGCCGGTAGAGAACAAAGAAATTTATGTAGCATTGAGAAGGTTCTCAAGAGAGATTTTCCGCAGAAAAGAGACTTAGGGTAGATTAGGAACTGTGTGAGTGTGTAGGATTAGTGACTGTGGAGACCAGTTGTACGCAGCTGGCTTCAGATGCAGGTACCCATTGCTGTTGTCATAGACATTATTATAGTTTGTCCCAGATAATGTTTGTTTGTCCTGCAATTTTAAACCTATCATACCTTCTATTTTCCGTCTTCATTTTTGATCTTGAGAGATTTTCAAAATCTCATGATAGTAGTGTGAATAGCTTTATTTCCAAAAATACTGCTAAAAAAGAATTCGTAAAATTCCTAAAAAGTATAATAAATAAAAAATTATTTTGTAACATTAAATCACATTCAAATGTAATAATAGCATGTGAAATCGCTACTATAAATAAATGATAAATGCGAGTTACAAATGTCTATTAACTTATCATTTATATATATTTTATTTATTACAAAGTATATGTAAGCTATCTCAATCTCATAGAATGAAGAGAAGCACAGTTACAGTTAAAATGGCTCAGTAACTTTCTTGATAATCATACCTTCTATTATCCGTCTTCATTGGTTTCTGCAAACCATCTTCTGTTGGCGAGCGCTTTCGGGCATTGTCCATCCTCGTGGCCGAATATTTGTGTACACTGTCACTGTCTGTATACAACTGTTGAATACAGACAGTGACAGTGTACGCAAGTATTCAGCCATAAAGATGG
>KZ807680.1:383729-386229 GCA_000696205.2 Oncopeltus fasciatus | reverse complement strand
TATCTAAGACTAAATTTTAAAATTATTGTTTCAATTGTACTAGGTGAGAATTTATAAGACATTTTATGTGCTAAATATAATTTTCTATAGTCAATGTTCTACCTCCCAAAAAAAAAAATACATATTCAGCAATAGATTTAAGCGAAAAAATTTAATTACCGGTAGCCACAAACTTTATCCTACATTTAGCCATAGCCAGCTTACTTCATCACCTCACTGTTTTTTTTTCGTTACATATGGATGACAAAATTAGTGAGTAAACTTAAATAACTGTCTTTAATAAGAACAACCAACAGACAAAAAAATGTGTTTATATTCCAGATCTCCTTTGAGGAAAGAATTTTGCATAATTTATGGGGAGAAACAAGATCTTATGATAACTTAGTAAACAAATGAATGAAATAAACTTAGAATTGCAAGTAAATATTAAATGCCTCTTAAAAAAATATGTATTACCCGAAGAGGTCTTAGAAACTGTCCAAAAATATGTGACAAAGAATCATTACTGATTAGTTTGCCTATGTCCATAAACTTTGATGTAGGACAAACATATAACAGGATATATATTAAACTGAAAATATCTACAGGTCATAACGTCTTTTAAAACCATCTTTAGTCTGGATAAAATAAAAAGAAAAAAAAATAAGAATTACCTACTTCATAGTTGTGCTATTACTGTTATGTGGAAAGGCAGGGTCAAGGCTAGAGTACATAAAACAATGGCTAAGCCTAGGTTAAGTAAAACAAAAACAGCTGTTAGTGAAAAGGAAGGATGGTTTACGGTGTCTCTCAAGGGGAAAACCAATGGCCTCTCCGGATCATTAGGAAAAACGACCAGTCCACGTAGGCCTCCTTGGCCCCAGGCCACGGCGACCAGCTGAATTATGGTGTGTGACAAGTCCCAAGCTACCCCTTCCACAGCCCCGACAAATCTACAGGGAACCACTGGCAGTCCCAACGCGTATGCTCAAGTGGGGTAGACCATCTAGGGATTGCTAACACTTTATTGGAAAGAGCCGAATTCCGCCAATTTCCTTTGCAGCAATAATTTTTTACTTTGTTTTCTTTTAAACATTCTCTTGGGGAAGAGAAAGGTATATTCAAATTTAAATGGTTCAGTGGAAAAATATCTTGAGGATATATATAGTAAATTTCGAATATAAACAAAAGTCCGTCTCGGAGAAAGAGCGCAAACTACAGGGATTCCGCAGAAATTAATTTACTGATCCAAAACATTATATTTCTTTTAGAATAACTCAAACCAGTCATTAAATTCAGTTTATGATGAGAATCATGGGTTTTAACATAGAAGAAAGATTATTAAACAGCTAGAAGGGAAATTTTTTTTTGGTATTTTTTTCAACCCCTTAGGTTTATGGGAGGGAGGGGCTTTCTACAGGTTGCCACCCCATTCTAAAAACCCATGGCTCAGGACAAGTATTTATTTATAGATAAAAGCTTGCCCAATGGCGGAATTTGAACCCGCAGCGTGACTCGAACAGATCCCCGTTAGTAAATGAACTAATGAACCCCTACTATTTTAAGTCCTGTTTTTTCAATAACCGAATTCGATTGTTTTCTTTATTATTTAAAAGTCACATGCCAAATTTAAATGAGAAAGACAACTAATTCTTGCTTATCTAAACAATTTAGGGTTCAGTCAAACTTTAATTCAATTAACCCAAAACGTGGCTATAATCATTTTTAAAAAAACCTTTAACAAAGCAACAATGAATGCCTTTCTGACATTTTAGAGAAATTTTACGAAGATGCAAAGAAAGACAATACAATGTTTATTATATGTATTCCAAATTGTAAAACAGAACTGGATATTCCAAAGAGTATGACAGGAATCCTTGAACCATTACAGAGGGAATCACAAAAGGTAAAAGCTACATTCTGTCATCGAAACTGGGACCTATCGCTCAGGAGTCCTAATCACTAAACTCATAAAAACATCTTAAAGCTTTTCTAATAATGAAAGTTTACGTAAACTGTAACAAAAATTATGCTGCCAATAGTCAATTACAATACCTCAGAAAAACGTCAACTAAAGAATTATTAACAAGACCTACAACTAATCTATTCAAGTAAAACAAAAAAGAACCTTATAATATCTTGTAGAGCTTCATGTAAAAGATATTTTTAATTAAATTTCAAAAAAATAAAGCATAAGACGAAACGATTCATCTGTGTATCAAACATACTTTTTTTTTTTTTATTCTTAAGAATCAAGTTAAAATAACAATAATAATAATAAAGCAAGAAAATAAGATATTAAATTTCATGTGAAAATTACCTAGATTTATTTAAAAAGGAGAGTCTGTTGACCGTAGATATTATTCTAAGATGATTTTAGTTAGGGTTCGGTCAAGGTAGATCCAAAAAACACAAATTTAAAAAATGTATTTTTTAAATTTGTGTTTTTTGGATCTACCTTGACCGAACCCCAACTAAAATCATCTTAGAATAATATCTACGGTCAACAAACTCTCCTTTT
>KZ807680.1:328508-376200 GCA_000696205.2 Oncopeltus fasciatus | reverse complement strand
TGTTATTTGCCGAGCTTTCGCACATCATGTGATGGCTTCTGCAGGGCTGAAAAGAGAACCTAATACCATTATCTTTTCAGCCCTGAAGAAGCCATCACATGATGTGCGAAAGCTCGGCAAATAACACCAATTTGACACGGTCCAACCCGGAAGAAGAAACGGTAAATACTTCTGACGACCGTCGAAGCCTACGTGAACATTTTGTAATTTGATAACAATGTATAATAGAAAATAAATGACATTAATGAAAGTCACATACATGAGGAGAGGAGGTGACCAGTGTCACCACTATCAAATTATTTACAGACTATGTCCCCAGGAGGTCGCGGGGCCATCTTCGTTTGAGCCGATGGGGAGGGTTGTAGGGGTTAGAGTTGGAAGACAAGGTCTGTGCCAGTGGATTAGGATGGAATGTCAGTTAACTGTGGAAAAGGCTGAAGCGGGAAGAAATCAATTCCTGTACAAAAGGAATATTAAAATCGTGGTGATGAGAGGAATTGGATACGTAATAGGGAGCATTTGCGATTATTCGGAGGGTTTTGGATTGAAAGGGCTGGATGCGTTGGATGTTGGAAGGCTTGGCGGCACCCCACAGTTCTGCACCATAGTTCCAGATTGGATAAAGAAATATACGCAATTAATAAAGAAATGTATTAAAAGAAAAAAATGATCTGACTTATGGAACGAACTGAAGACGAAAAATCTGCCGTATTGCTTTGAAAATGTTTTTACTTCACTTAACACTTTCTATAATCATGAATATGACACAAAATATTAATAGCACTCCCCCTTTCGCTTCCTCCAAAACAATTAACACCAAAAGACTTCATTGAGGAAATTTAAATTCATTAAAAATAAATAAATAAAATCTCCAGGATACACCATAACGAAAGAGATACTCCCCGAATGCCTCGTAAATGAGTACGCAGTATTTCTGGCTAATCGACAAACTACACAGTCTATTAAAAACCTTCACGCATAATGATGCTCAATACAAATAAAATTGAACACAACACTTCTTTGCATTGACGTATCAGCTTTCTTCCTTTAGTTGCCAAATAATATTATAAACACCCCACTTTTTGATACGAAGTACACTATTCTTGATCACCATTTCGGTTTTTGACAACTTCACAGAGTCATAGAGAACATTATAGCTCTTGGGCGCAAGCTCATCGCCAGCGAAGTACTTCTGGGTGCAACTCAAGCATTCGATAGGAGCTGACATCCTGAATTTTTGTACAAACTCCAAATACTATTGCCCAACTCATATTTCCTTATTGTCCGATCATTCTTAGAGGACAGATTTTTTGCTGTTAGAATAGGGTCAGGGGCGCCAGGCTAGCTCAGGGGATCCGTACGGGTCTTGCAATCCAGACACCGCGGGTTCAAATCCCGCCCAGGTCAATCTTTTATTTATAAATAGAAGCTTGTCCTGAGCCATGGGTGTTTAAAATAGGATGGCAACCTGTAGATAGCCCCTCCCTCCAATGACCCTAAGTGGTTGCAAGGGAGGCTAACACAGGAAAAAAAAAAAAAAAAAAAAAAAAAAAAAAAAAAAAAAAAAGGATTAGGGTCAGCTCTATACGATTTAAGGGATGCATTTGGCGGCGTATTTCAAGGTTCAATATTGGCACCACTCTTTCCCATAATGTTCTCACACTATAGCTCCAACAGTCCCTCGAACACTCAGGGTATCATTCATTAGGTGATACAACCATATTAGAATCTCACGCATCCCATATATACACATCGGACTTATACAAGAACATCTGACAAAAATTTGGAAATAGTGTACTGAATGGAAGATAAAGTTAACACACGAAGTCATAATATATTACTTTCACTCTTAAAAACAAACTTGCCAACAATTCATATTATCAACGTATACATTCTACAAGTCCCTAAAGTACGCCATCTAGGGATGTCACTTACAGGCAGTTTACATAGAGCCTACACGCCTGAAACACTAAACAAACCATTGCACTACGAATGAAGATACTATACCATCAAAACTGCACATGAAACAGAAACTCAACATACACACATATGTTATTTAACTATTTTCGATGAAAGCTTTCCAAATTTTTTATTCGGCTAAAAAAATCTAACATAAACCCTATTTTGGGTCAAAACCCATTGATTGGGTTTTAAACGAACCAAAATTCATTGCAAACATAGGTAAGGGTAAACATACCCTTTATTCTAAATTCAACATCAAGATAAAAAAATATAAAACCTTTCTATGCCCGCTTCCACAATAAGCTATAAGGCCGTCCAAATGTTTATATAAAGCATGCTAACACTAAATTTACCATAAAACTCTCTCGAAAGCCCCCCCCCCCCAAAAAAGAACATTAGGGGATCCACTTGAGAAAATCTTGATGTCTGGGGGGCATCACTCAATACCCTTTCCCTTCTATCATGGCATTTTAGGAATATATAAATATAAAAAATTTATAACGAGAAAATATGGAAAAAGTTTTAAAACAACTACCTATCACTTGACATTAATTTGCATTATAGATGTTCTTTTATTTCACCAATATGTAACTCTAACCAGTGTAAATAAATAATTCAGTGGGTTTCAATAAATATAATGCTTATTAAAAATTATATAGCAAATTACTTTTTGGAAAAATCATATAACTTATTTAATAAATTGTTGATGNTTTGTAATTAAGTTATAAAATGTAACTAACCAACATAAACAGACTGATAACGGATATCCTATTAGTATGTAACCGTTATAAATTGTTAACTTCTAAATTTTACCTATTGATTCAAATACTTTTTTTAGCATGTACAGTGAGTTTTGAGTAACTTTATAGAATCTTAGTGAACCTCAACTAACAGAAGAAAATAAACCTGAAATACTAATTTCTCGTATATCAGATGGTTTGGGGAAGTATAATAGCTTTTTAGTCACAATAAATTTTTTAAAAAATTATAAATTTTTGCATATAAAATTCATTAAAAATCTACAAAAATGTTGAAATATTTTGTCTCCAGTCATACTTAAAGAACCTTGATACATAACAATTATTTTATCTCTTATATTGAAAATAGATACATGGTCGGTTTTTTAAAGCAATGCATAATTGAGCAGGGATACTGGAATAACACCAAAAACCACTATTATTAGATAAGTGCATTATTTTTCATAAAACTGCATTAACTTGCATACGTTGAAAAGTATTTTATAATTAATTTACAGGTAAATTTGTTGACTGTTATGTTTTAAGAAGAGAGGGTTATTAGGAATTCGGTCTTGGTATTTGAAGAATTAAGAACTAATTTGTAACCAAAAAAGTTTTTATTTTAGCCAACTTTCAGCCTGTATTTCAGGGCTGAATATGAAAAAGAAACTTACAAAATTATAAGAAACGTGTCTATATGTCATAATCTAACAAAGAATAAATAAATTAAACTGTGTGTAATCGACTATAAAAAATGGATACTGAATGTATTGGAAAGAAAAAATATATTTATAATATTCTGAGAGTATCATTCCAAATAGGGTGATGGGGAGAGAGAGACTGGTGCTCAACTGTGTCTACATCTGTTTTATAAAAATATTATTTGGCCGTTGTAGAAGAAAAATGAAAGGGATGTAGGAGTGGAATACGGTTAAGAAGGATTAAATGGCATGAGGTCATAGTATAAATATCATAGTAGAAATATCACTATAGGGAAATGGGAGAAAGAAAAAAAAAAATGTTCAACTGAACCACACAAAACTTTACCACTAGATTCTTACCAACAGACTTACTCACTATGCTACAACTCCAGTTACCTACTCTTCCAAAACAAATTCTACAAACAGATATCAGAACTGGCCATGGGTAATTGTCTCGCCCCAGACATAGATAATATCAACAAGAATGAACTGCTTGACACAGTCTTCCCTTCTTTCCCGAACAACATTTTTATTTAAGAAAATACGTAGATGACCTTTTATTAAGACAGAAATCCTCAATTCCTTTCACTCCCGTTTGAAATTTACCATTCCCGTTTGAAATTTACGATAAAACGAGAATCTAACACTTGACTCCCATTTCTTGACTTACTCCTAATCAGAAACAAAGATTGCTTCATAATTACTGGTACACTAAACCTACATACTTCGGATGCCTCCTACATTTTAACTCCTCATACTGTTATCACCCTTAACCTCTCCGGCAATATATTCCCCTGACAAAACATTAAAAGCATAACAGACATTCTTAACAATAATGGCTTTCCACGAGACAATTGTGTATTAAGTACCCATAAATTTTATAATTCTCCTTCCACTCCCCTCTCCACTCCAATTTTACCTAGTGACACTCCAATGTTCCGTTCCCTACTCTATAAAAAAAAAAAAATCAATAAATCTCTAATTAATACCTTCCCCAAACTAGGTATAGGCTTCTCCAACAACAATAAAATACAAAATTTATACACTAAACTGAAAGGCCATACAGACAGATGTCATTTACAAAACCCCTTGCGCCAATCAAAATTGTACCGCAGCATATATATGACAATCAAAGAACTCATGGAGTAAAGAACTCATGGATTAAAAATAAGAATCAGCAACCAACAACATAATATTAAAAATCTTGAAAAAACCACTACAGCTCTTTCAAAACACTCTACTACTGATAAACATACTTTCAACTTTGACAAATTCACACTTTTTGAGACTGAACCCAACCTTGAGAAACGACTTTTAGCTGAGTCATATTCACATACATTTAGAACAAAAGCTCATCAATAACAAAACAGACCAAGACTATATTTCTTCCACATACAATAATATTTTAAAACAAAAATCACCATAAGACCGACCACTTTAGAGCATTTTTTTTTTTCTCCTATTTCCCCACAGTGATATTTCCACAAATCTCAAGCTATGTAATCCCATTTACCCATAACCCACTCCTACATCTGATTCCTGTTCCTTCCACAATGCTCAAATAAAATTTTAAAAAACAGATCAGTCATGATAACTAACATGAGTTAGTCATGATGGTAACATTTGGTATGTTGCTCTCAGAACATTATAAATCTTTTTTCTTCTTTACAATATGTTAAGTATATATTTTATATAGTCGATTACACACAGTTTTATGTTTTCATTAATTTATTTTTTGTTAGATTATAACATAAAACATTTTTCTTATTATGTTTGTATGTTTTTTTTTCATATTCTAAATAGTATCAAGATAATGACAAACATTTCCACAGGTTTAGTAATACTTCTTTTTGTTATCTTAAATAATTATTACAAGATATATTATCAATGTAATTTTAATTTTTTCCTATTCCTATAAACTCAGAAAAACCATGCTCAAATGAGTACTAATTATGATTTACTATTATAATCAAGTTATTTTTTAATTTTAATTTTAAAGACATTTGTTTTGCCCAAAAAGTTTTATATATTGAAATCAAAATGATGTTATATTTTCTAGTGTTTGTTCTGATAATGCTGAATTTATCTGAGTAATGTTATCGTCTATACTCGCATACTGGTTAATCCTTTTTCTAAGTAATTTTATGAATTCATAACATTTTTTTTTTTTTTTTTTGTCATTCTTTGGATTCAATAAAATAAATATTATGTCTTGTATATATTTCATTCTCTACAAAGTTTACCACAGGTATTTTTTATTTATTTTTATGAGGTTCTTTTAATGCAGTTAATAATTTTGTGTAAACTAAATTTTATTTAAAGTGTAATGTGTGTTGAGGAAAATTTTTTTATGTTCTATGCGATGCTATTTCTGTTTAATATTATTTGCATTATATTTTGTTTTTAACTTTATTAATATTATGTTTCAAAATGATAATTTATTATCTTTTACTATTTTTTTGATAAATTTTATATTTTTATGAATACTGTTAAATACAGTGAGTATATTTACATAAATTATCAATTTCTTCCTCTTTTGTATGAAATAATAAATCACTTACATATTTTATACAGAATAATAACATTTATGTTATTTTTTATAATTATATTTGTAATTAAGTTATAAAATGTAACTAACCAACATAAACAGACTGATAACGGATATCCTATTAGTATGTAACCGTTATAAATTGTTAACTTCTAAATTTTACCTATTGATTCAAATACTTTTTTTAGCATGTACAGTGAGTTTTGAGTAACTTTATAGAATCTTAGTGAACCTCAACTAACAGAAGAAAATAAACCTGAAATACTAATTTCTCGTATATCAGATGGTTTGGGGAAGTATAATAGCTTTTTAGTCTGATATGATATAGAACGAGTCTCTAATTCATGTTTCATTATACACCTCAAACAGTATGGTGTACTGTCCTTGCACAGAACTAGAGGCGGCTTACATATATATCTTAATATGTGTTTGTGAGTGTGTGCATGTTTAATCTTCTTACAAATATATCTAAAATGACAGATTCCTCAGTCAGCTAATATTTGTGAGTAGGTATATAATAATATTCTTGAAAACAGAATTTCATAAATTTAATGTGGCTGATATTTTTCAAGTATGCAATACAGTTGAAAATAATTGATCCTCAACTACAAAACAACTATTAGAAAGAATAGATAAAATTAGAAAAAATAATGTGTTCCTAAAGGTATCATCCATATTTCAAAATATAGAGGGCCTACCCAGCACTCAAAATTACATTCTTAAATATATTTCTCTTTTATGTACTTTGTGTTAAAATATTACATTATTTTTTTCTTTCTTTCTTTTAGGCGCTGATAACCATTGATGTTGGGAGCCTCTAAAACTCAAACAACTCAAAAAAGTTCTCAAAATCCTTTTAAAAAACTCATAACAACACATATTATGTTCTATAAATTTATTCATATCTCTCTTCTGATTTCAGCCCTTAAACATGCTAAATCAAGCTGAAATATTGAATTTGGTCCCTTTATTTTAAAAATTGCGGAGCATTATCTTTGGTTTCCCTTTTATTCAACAGTTTGCTCTAAGAATCTTTAATATCAAATCTGGTTTCATTATTTTAAAAGTGTGAGTGCTAGAGCACCTATAGACAAATTATATATATAATATGTGTGTGTGTGGGGGGGGGGGTTAATATATGAATTTTTTTTTCCCCCAATGATTTGATTTTTTTGTGACTCAGACACTTGGGCCTTAGTAGCTGCAGTCATCCAGAATCCCTCATCCTCCTCTTCCTATATAAGTAGTTTTAAATAGACCATAGTTTTAACCTCCCCGTTTTTTCAAAAGTGTCACCATGAGACAATTTGAATAACCTGATTTTTTTAAATAAGTGTAAGCTTCACTATCAATCACGAAGGGTCATGGAGGGTAGGGCTAACTACAGGTTGCCAACCCATTCTAAACATCATGGCTCAGGGTAAGCCTTTATTTATCGATAAAAGCTTGCCTAGGGCAGGATTTTGACCAACTGCACCAGAATAGTGAGACCCAAACGGATCCAATGAGCTACCTTGGTGCCCAATAACAGAAAATCTAAAAAAAAAAACAAAAAAAAAACGAAAGAAACATTTGTATTACGACAATTTCGTGGTCAGCCAATGCCTTGTAAATATTGGTGCACAATATGTATAATTTAATGAATCAATTAATTTAAGTTTTTGCACTATGAGAGTTATTTACAACCTTTGGTTATAAGGGATAGAAATATTAAATATATACGAGGTGTTGCTATTAAATAACAAGACTATTGCTGTAAAATATTTTATTTTAAATGTATACATATTTAGTTTTTATCAACTTCAATATACACCCCTCCTCTATCCTTACAGTGCTCCATGTGAATTTTCCATTGTTAAAAACAGTGCTTGAAGTCTTGTACTGTGAGCTCCTGCATGACCCGTGTCGCTTTTTCTTTCACAGTTTCAACGGAATGAAATCATGTTCCTTTTAATGCAGATTTGACCTTTACAGATACAGATAAGTCACATAGCACCAAGTCAGACAAATAAGGCAGATTGTCTAAAACTGGAATGTTGTACTTTGCTAGAAACATCTTGACAAACAATGCATTGTGAGGCACTGCAATCAAAAGCGAAAGCTTTACACGGCACAGTTGTTGGTCATTTGGAATTCTGTGTAGTTCTTCTATAGCAGCATCAGCTTCATTATTTAACAGTCACACCTCGTATATATACCTTATGGAAATCATTAAGACCCCAAGGCCTATAAATTATCATTTCGTCCTTTAGGAGTTATCCATAAAGAAACAATTGATTCAGTAGTATAAAAACAGAATTAAAAGATTCAGAATTAAATTTCTTATTGCAAAATGCTGTGTCCCTCTATCAAGGAAATGCAGAATAATAAATTTGTCTTTTGAGCTCCTCTATGGAGTAAAAATTTGGTGCTTTGTTTGAATTGAATTAAGGGAGAAATTTATTTTTGGGTTCTTAATTAAGAAACAATGGTTGCAAGTAATTTATGATCAAAACATGAAATATATATTTTTATATTTTACACACAAAACATACCATTAATTTATTTTTTAACAAATAGTTACTGAAAATTTGCAATCGGTTCATTCCATATATAATACATATTTTATATTATAAAACTCTTTTATTAATAACTAAAATAATCAAATATCTTAAAATGTAACAGAATAAGTCTCTAAAAATAAAATGATTAGTGTTATACATTATTTTCAAGATAAATAATTCAGTAATTTTGAAAAATTTGCATATTATATAAATAATGAACATAGATAAATACAAACTAAAGTCTATCACAAATAGTTAAAGATAATCATTAACAACCACAACTATGAATATACATCAGAAGTAATTAAATATATACAAATTACATAGCTTTTCTTGAATTTTGCCTTGTCTTCTAGAATTTGGCTGACACCAAAAGTAATTATATGTGAAATAGACAAGTAGTAAATAAACATTCAAACTTATATTTATTTCAATGTTTAAACGCTGTAGTTAAAATATCAGGAGGATAGTACCACAACAGTATATGTAAAAAAAAAATGAGCATCTTATAACTATTTGAACATTAAGCCTCATAAAAAATAAGGAATAAAATAAAACAAAATTTTTAGTGTTGAATAAATTTTTTAAGAGAATATATGTAAAAAAAATTTTTTTTTTAATTGGCACTTTTAAGGAAAACGCTCATAGAAATAGTAGGCACACTATATAGCTTGAATATATGTATTAATGTTCATTTGTGCTAACTTCTTGGCTTTGTAACATCTTATCAATAATAATTTAATTATATAACAATAATAAAGAAGGAATCACAAACAAATTATTTTGATGTTAAAGGGAAAAATATAGGTATTTTTTCATGTGTCACAAAACATCAATCATAAATATATAATATATCCATAAATAATTGAATTCCCTAAATTATTTTGCTGACCAAAATTCTGAATGATTATTTGAAACTTGAGGTAGCAAAATCAATTTTTTCTCACCTTAATTATTTAAATCAACCTTTTTTTTATTTTAAGTGTAAGTCAAGCTATTAACTGGAAAATTAAAAAAGAAAAGAAAAAAGTTAAATAATTTCAGTTCAATAACTAAAAATAATTTTCTGAACTTATTTCACCATCATAAATATTTATGAAAAAAATCTTCAATATTATAGCTCCTTCATCATTCATGGTGAGACAAAACATTAGGATATAATTAACATATATTTTTTCTTTCTATATAATAGTTGGCTGATATAGGTTCTCAATCTAAGGTGGGTGAAATGAATGAGAAGTGGTCAGTAACCAGTTCATTAACATAAAGGTTGCCAGCCACAAATCATTGGTCCAGGGGATTACTCTCATCTTGATTAGGATTAATGTTACTTTTATCTTTTAAAAACAACAATCTCAAGGCATATCTCTCCTCTATACATGAGACTAAAGGACCATTTTGATACAACTTCTCATATGAGAAGTATTTAATGCCATAAATTAGGACTTTATGAGCATTATTTATTTTAATCTTCAATGAAACATCACTTTATACAATCATAAATAATGTACAGATTGAAATTCTTGAGTTCATTTAACAGTTGATACAGCAGGTGCACAAAAAATTAATGTCTCAAAAACAGAGGGTTTTATGATAAAATTTTTTGGCAACTAAATTTCTATTTATTTAAATAAATCATAAGTATAATCATCATCCTTGATATGTCATTCTTGATCAATCTTCATCCACTATAATACTCTATTTCTAGGATTATTCCATTTACAGCATTTTATTTACTTTTCATGAAGCTTATTTTAATTTCATCAAAGGTAACAACCGTTACATTCATACTAATACAACTATGTACACACGTAAATAATATATAACAAATAGGCACTGTAACACTATCGATAAATATATTTCTGAGCAGATGTTCACAATGTATAGCATCAGTTTCTTTCTCTTGTTTTTTTTTTTTAGAATATAATTTTTTTTTTCATGATTATTTATTAATATAATAATTTGTTTTTCCTTATTTTTCTTTTGGTGGGGTAGGTAACTAAAAAATACAGCTGAGTAGGAGACAACCATTTGAATTATAAGTAAATAACACAAACTAAACTATATGTTTACTGTTCAATTTTAGGCTAAAATCATTATTCTGAACCATATTTACTATACATTTATACAGTAAATTTTTTCTTTACTGCAATTTTTTTGCTTGGTTTTTAGCCTCCAAATGCCACCTAACAATCCAAGATCACAGATCATTCTCATCGATAGTGTCAAATGGAGTCACATCCACAATGCCTTAAGAACAACAGTTATGGTACAAATAATCTTACAGGTAACAACTAAAATGACAAATTAAATACATTATATTCACAAATTTAAATGTAAAGCAGTCTTTCAATCAACTCATAAATATCTAGCATTAGAATGACTGCTGGAAACAGATAAAAATAATTAAACAGATTCTTGTGTCGTTGTGGATAGGTCAGACATGTCTTCAGTTTCTTCAGTTTTATTTGTGGTTGAAGTACCTGCAATAAAATTAATAAATTAATTATTTAATATATTTATGATTAGTGGATGAACCACATTTTTATTTAAGTTAATTTAGAAACTAATAATAACTTGCTTGACTCATTAAACATTGAATCAGATGAAGTTATCACTCAGACTTTAATTTTTTAGATATAAAAATTTTGATAAACTTAATTTACTTCAAAGAGAAAAAGATTCCCTTGCTATCAAAATACAAATAAGGGAAGTATTGTTTAAATTAGAATATTATTTTTGACATGTGACAAAGTTAAATATATAAAGCATTCTTATTAATTGAACTTTTAAGTAATAATTAATATAAAAGTAAAGAGGAGTGTAATTGATCAAAGAAGACATTATTAATTTCTTAATGTTTCACATAAGCTTCAGAACTTAAAGCATATTTATTTTTCAAAATGCATTCACTTAATAATTTTTTGAATTTACAAATAAGTAATGCAAAAGTTTCTGAAGTGTATGATTTGAAATAAGGTGGTCATTAAATTAGGATATTACAAATTACAAAAATATTTAAGGTTACTAAAATGTTTTAGGATTTTAAAATTTGAATAATTATTAGAAAATATTTATTTATTTATGTTTAATTTATACAATTAACAACAAGAATTAGATAATTTTATTTTAAAATAATTGTTATACTCAATATTCAAATATGAAAATAATTTTTATTTAACCCAATAAATTTGAACAAAATGCTAATAATATACTCAAGAATAAGTGCTTATCAGAATATTTATGCTATTAAAAGCATTTTTTAATTATGAGGGAGATATTTTTTTTTTCTTTTAAACGATCATGTAAAATTTAAATTTAGTTTATTACAAAAAGAAAGAATTTTTTGATTCAGACCTGAGACGGCAATCAGAACTCTTCGGCTAAAGATAAATTATTAAAATATTAAAATCACTATTTTAAAGGTACAACGTGAGAGTTTTTGCTTAATTTTTGGCACAGAGTTGAATTTAGTGACTAGAGATCTTCATGAGTTCCTGAATTTTGTGTATGACGACTTGCAGCACTTCAATATACACCGGAAGTTTCCAATGAGTGGCAGAACAAGCAGGCTTATTGTCTGCTCATTGCAACTTATCAGTAAGTAATTTGCTGAGTATTATCCCTTCACCATAGTTCTCCCCTACACCTAGTAGAGACACCCAGCCTACCTCTTATCAAGTCGGGTGTTTATCTAAGCTTTTTAAAATAAATAAACTATGGTGCAGGGTCCAGGGTGTAAACATGCTATTACTAAAGACGACAAGAGCTCTCTAGCCTATGTCACCTGCAAATCAATTTACCACGGCAGGTTTTGTGGTATTGATGACACAGATATTGAGTCTCAGAGGACACAGAGACTTGTTTCTGGCTGGAGATGTGATAAATGTGAGAAAGCTAGGAAGACCTCACCAGCGAGATCTACCCAGGAAGGTGATCTATTTACATACATTCAGGAGGGATGAGGGCTTTTGTGAGTGAGGTAGGTGAGATAAAGAGCAGTGTTGCTAATAAGCTGAGAGTTTAAAGACTCTCTTAATAAAAGCAACGACACTGCTTTTGAAAACCCCAAGCTTCTCAAAAGCATAGAGAACCAATTATAAGTGTAGACAAAAGTTTTCGAGCAACTAGCACTTGAAAACAAAACTTTGAAGTCTTTTAATATTTTAAGATGTGAAAAATATTACTGAATGTGGAGGAAACAATCTCTGTCATTCATAGGGTTTCTATATCACTTTTGTATGTTTTCTTTTGTTAGTCAGCTCTGATAACAAAGGCCAGAGCAAAAATTTAGGCCAAACATTAGTGAATCTAAAAAAAAAAAAATTTTCTTTAAAAATCAGTTTTAATTCTTCAGGTTCCCAAGGCTGAATCCCTGACTAACCTTTCCTTATAAAGCTCAAAGGTCAACTAGTTACTTCCAAATTGCTTCTATATATTAAATGAATGAGAAGTGGTCAGTAACCAGTTCATTAACATAAAGGTTGCCAGCCACAAATCATTGGTCCAGGGGATTACTCTCATCTTGATTAGGATTAATGTTACTTTTATCTTTTAAAAACAACAATCTCAAGGCATATCTCTCCTCTATACATGAGACTAAAGGACCATTTTGATACAACTTCTCATATGAGAAGTATTTAATGCCATAAATTAGGACTTTATGAGCATTATTTATTTTAATCTTCAATGAAACATCACTTTATACAATCATAAATAATGTACAGATTGAAATTCTTGAGTTCATTTAACAGTTGATACAGCAGGTGCACAAAAAATTAATGTCTCAAAAACAGAGGGTTTTATGATAAAATTTTTTGGCAACTAAATTTCTATTTATTTAAATAAATCATAAGTATAATCATCATCCTTGATANCTATAATATAATATTTCTATTTTAAAATTAAAAAAATAAATTAAAGTGATTGGCTGGCTGAATTGATAACACTGGGGAACACATTTTTTGTTGAGTTAGATCTGACAGTGTTTTTTCACTAATTCTTGGCGTCTGAATCTGAGAATAACCTCAGATTTTGTTTATCACGTCAACTTTTTAAACTACAAGATATCCTCAGAAATCATTAAAATCATGTATTTAAAAGAACATAAAGTAAAACATACCAAATATACTGTTTACAAAACATTTATTATAAGTTAAATCAAGTTCATACATATAAAATTGTTTAATTAATGAACAGTACTTAAAAATTAAGATAAAAATTTGCTTTTGTAGCTTTTTCTGAGGTGTTTAGTTTGTGTACATTCGAGCTTGATGCTCCAACATTAGTCAGCCATCATATGTACTGCACCATAACCATATTCCCCTTCTTCCACAGATGGACTCATTGAAAACTGGCACGGGGACAGAACGGTTGAATGCAGTGCTGGGCCTATAGCTGATGGTAAACTAGAACACTATTTTACATTTGTTTTTCTTGTTATATCCCGATGTTTTCACTATACAAAAGTAACAATCACTTTAATGATATTTGACCTCGCGCCAAATCATAGGTATACCAAATGGAAGCTTAGCACGCATTCCCTTGGTCCACATCCGTAAACCCTCAACATACTTTTTACACACTTGATGAGGTGCCCATGCTTTATCTTGATCACCAAATTTCACTTTAAAATAAGAAAAATATGCTTGTTTGACAAATGTACTGATGTTTGTCCTTTGACTGGGAATGGTAAAACTGCCACAAATATAACAAAACGAATCGGGACTGTTTTCACACTTTCGAAGTGTAGGAGCCGAGGTAGCCATAAGGAAACGTTTCAGTTCAAACACACTATATAGTTCTGTACACTTCCATAACAAAATACTAAATACTGCTTACTGACACACGACGTTTCACCACAGTATAACAGATGTAACTAAACAGAATTGCCATCTAATGGATAAATGATGAATCCCTGACTAACCTCTCCTCATATATTAATTAAATTCCTTCCTTCACTTTGCTGCTAATAATAATTAAAATTTAAAAAAAAAGTGATATGGATAATTAAGCTAAAGAGTTAAGAATGGAACTGAAAGTAAATAAATATTTTCTACAGAAATTATTTTGTTTTATATCATCATGTTGGTTTCTTTTTTTTTTTACCTCAGTCTGATTTGGTCTCAATTGATTTCAGTAGAAGTAGAGGCATATGAAAATAATACTTTATTTTACAACAATTATTAGAATATATTGGTGTTTTCAATTAATAATCAATAAAGTATATGTCATTACTTACCACAAGAATTTTCATCACTTCCATCTGAGCAGTTCATCACAGAATTGCAGACTAATGCCTTATCAATACATTTGCCATCTTTACACTGTAAATAAAATGTTCATTTTATTTTATTTTGTAAAAATTTAAATATGTTTATTCAAATGATTGCTTAGTTATTTAATTTTAAACATATAAGGGAAAATTTTATTCTAATAAAAATAATATAAATTTTATAGATGGGTTAATTTTTTAAAAACAAAAATATCAGTCTTAAAAATACAGAGAATATTTTAGTTCTGTCTGTTTATTTTCTTAATATAAATTAAATAATTTTAATTGACCTAAAAAGCATAACCATAGCTCCTTCTCAAAATTTGATACCAAAACCAAATTTCACAGAATCCCAAAATTAAATTTCAAAAAGAATCCACCACACACAAAATTTCTTTGAAATGCATGAATGAAATTAGATAATATTTGGAACCTACATTCTATTTACTCAGAAATGGTGCTCAAATTCATATGTGATAGATCCAACAACTTTAAGGGGGTTAAAATAAGGCTAACAAGTTTTAAACTGTTCTGACAGCTATACAATCATACCATACACCTGGTCTTTGACATATAAACAAGTGAGTCAAGCTTTAATTTTTTAATCTCTTGGTTTTTTTTCATTTTCTCCAATAGTATCCTATAAATCAATATTTTATATGAGACTATATTTATGTCCAACCTTAGAAGTAGATAGCCTATATGATAAGAGTAGTGATAACAATGAAAGATTCATAATTTTAGTTGCTGAATTCTTGTAGTAATTAAATTAATTCCCCACAGATACCAGCTTTTAGTCATTGCATCAGCTTGTGCTTAAGATCTGGAGGGAATAGAAGATTCCAGGATTACTTTATTTTACTTTAAGAGCAGGAATGTTCAATTTCTTATCAGTTTTAGTTTTACTGTCTTCAACTCCTCTATACTCTTTTTTAAAAAAATATGTTAATTTTTAGAATTTAAATATTGCCTGCGACAGGCATAGAAAAATTATGGTATATTTCAATGTCATTTTATACTGAATAATATACATAATATATAAAGTATTGTAATTAAAATACAATTAAATATAGACTAATCTGATTTCCTTAATGCTTAACTCCAATCAGATAAATATTTAAAATTCATATAACAAAATAATATATTTAAGATACATAAGAGGTAAAAATATCTCTATTTACAATGAATATGATCATTACTTTACCTTAAATTTATCTTCACATTCTTCATCACAGCCAATTTCATCAGACCCATCTGAGCAGTCAGGAATTCCATTACACTTCAATTTTTGATTAACACACATTTGTCCATCACCACATAGTATTTCATCTAAAAGCAGATAAAATATATTTCTTAATGAATAGTCTCACTTATAATAATTAAAATTTTAGAAAGATAATAATGTATACACTCAGTTTCAGTTTTTTTTTTCTAATGAGTTCTCCATGGGTTATAACCAAACCATTAATGCAAGAGTAGCCATTTACAGATAATTTAATAACATTTTTTTC
Source organism: Oncopeltus fasciatus (assembly GCA_000696205.2). Taxonomy (NCBI): domain Eukaryota; kingdom Metazoa; phylum Arthropoda; class Insecta; order Hemiptera; family Lygaeidae; genus Oncopeltus; species Oncopeltus fasciatus. The sequence continues at coordinate 359,924 of KZ807680.1, read as the reverse complement.
AATTATAATTAGAAATATTTACTTATGAATAATTTCATAGATAAAAATTAATAAATTAATTACTAAATTTATTACTAAAATTACTGTTCTTGAGATGTGGCTATCGATAAAAAAAATAAATAAATAAAGTGATTAACACATTTATTATAAAATTTACAAATTATGATTGTGAAATAAGAGATGTAGTTTTATTAAGATTTTCTATTGTTGACATTTAAAATTTTATTTAATTGAAATTTTGGGTTTATTAAAATAATTATTCATTAGTAATAAAGTAACAAACATTTTTCAACCTTGATAATGAATTAAATATAATTTAAAATGTCAGCAAAAATAAGTTGTTCATATTATTTTGTTTACCTTTCGACTGAACAAAAACTTACCATCCGAGCATAAAAAATTAATAATAAATCATTTTTAAATGATTTTTTAAAAATTTANTATAAATAATTAATTAGAAATAAAGAAACTAAAAATGTTTTGGTTCCATGAAGAAGACTAATTTAAAATAAAGAAATGGATGGACAATCAAAATTAGATAATGGATAAAAAAAATTAGGAAATTCTAAAACATTTTTGAGAATAATAAAAATTTTGTTTACCTGAGGAACATGTTTTGTTAATGTATTCTTCAAAGGTTGGTGAAGTACTATCTATAACTAAATGTGTTGTTGCTTCAATATTTCGCTGACTAGTATCAGTTTTGTTCCCTTCAATAGATGTATCAACATTCATTACGCCATGAACCATTTCCTTTGTTGTATTAAGTGCTACTAGATCCTCTGGTTTCTGTGTTGCTACAGACATATCATTATTATAATTACTAACTTCCATAATTCCTGAAGAATTAAAAACAACAACTATAGGTGTTGTTTGGTCCACAGCTTTATTATTTTTCATCTCTAACTTTTGCGATGCAGATATAGATTCAATAACAGTGCTTTCATTGTTGTCTTCCAATAGCTTCTTTTCTTCTTCTGTAACTTCTTGAACTTTGCTTAAATGTTCATGTGGTTCAAGCATTTTTGGGGTAATTGGATCATCCTGGGTACTATTGGGATTTATAGGATTTTCTTGATTCAAGTTCGGATTCTTTTCTGTTATTTGACTAACATTTTGTTCAACAGCATCACTGTCATTTGGAATATTCACATCCTCAATTTTAAAACTCTTATAATGCTTACCCTTTGTAGTTTTATAATATTTTTTACTATCATCATGATAATAGTCATCTAAACTATTCTTGGAGTCATACCATTGTTTTGAATTTCCAACATCAGTCGGAATATCTTCATTATCCAAGTTGTCATCAGCTTCATTACTTCTTAAAGGTTTTAACTCATCTTCTTCAATTGCAGGTTGAATTGTTGAATCAACTGAATAAGGGCCAGAGAGATCAGGAATTCGAGAAAATGAAATCATTGGCATTTCTTCTCCCTGTAAAATCATAGCAGGGTGAAAGTTTTCTGTTGAACTAGATAAACTTATAGAATCAATGTTACTTTCATTAAGACTAGTTTCTTCATTCAATTCAGGTTTTGAGCTGTTATTAGAATCATATTTTAAACTAGATAATGTATAGTTCCCAGAATTTGTATTTTCTGAAGAAATTTCTGTTGAAGGTGGTAAAGTCTCGTGAATATTAGGAATTATGGTGGAAATTTCTTTCATAGCATCAGTTGAACTTAAGTCATCTTTATTACCATTATTTTTATTTTCATTCAATCCCATTGAATCATCAACGGAAGACTGCATTGTGGTTAATTCCACATTGCTCATGGTTTGGGAATAGCTACTTCCTGTAACCTTCGGGAGCTCGTTATTTTGTCTTGTTACTTCTTCTACATTTTCATAAATATTAAAATATTGGTTTCCCTCAGGAACTCCATTCCCAAGTGATGTTTCATTATTTTGAATTAATTCAGGGTCTGGAATATGAGTTGTTTCAAGTAAAATTTTGGGTTCAATCATTGTTTCCATCTCTTGTTTATTAGCATTAGTTGTATCAGAGTTTGTTACCATTTCTGTTGGCAGGGGTTCTAAAGAAGCTGTTGTAAGTTGCTGAGAATGATTAAAAAAATTAATGGGTGTATTTGAGTCAATTAATTCTTCATTAGATGTTTTAGCTTTAGATTCATTTTCTGGATCTTTTTCAAGAATAGTTGGAATAGTAACATCTATTGATTTTGTTTCAGCTTGTGATGTATTCATAGCCTCACCCGAATTTATCATTGAATCAGTAGAGTTACTTGACTGATTAGTTGCCATAGAAGAAACAATAAAATTTTCATTGAAACCTTCTCTTCCTGGAACAACATATGAAGTTATACTTTCTGTCATATCTTTATTACTTTCATTTATATTATCAATTGAAGAATTCATAGTTATATTTAAAATTTTGGAAAGATGCTCATCAGGAAAATTCTCTAAAGTAGGTTTGGACACGTCTTTGGAATCTCTATAACCTCCATATTCTTGAATTAAATTTGGCTGTGTGGTATCTTGTTGAACATTAGTTTGTGTCATAGGGGACATCTCAGTAGAACCAGTAGGTTCAGATACCTGAATTTGTTCAGATGAGATCAATAATTTTTCCCCATCATTTATTTTTGAAAAATCTTCTATATTTTTATTATTAGCCTCAATTAATGGAGCATTTTCTGATAAAGAAGAGGCAGTAGATGACACTGCCAGTTCTGCAGATGATTGATCAAGTATCTGAGGCATTGAAGATAATTCAATTTCTGAATCTGTAGAAGACTCAGTAGCAGAACTTTCTGAGGAACTCTGAATTTCTTCTCCAAATTCAGAAGGATTTAAGTGGATGTGATGAATAGGATTTTCAGAAGATTTTATAGGGCCTTCTGAAGATGACTTTGAAGTGTTTTCTAATATTGAATCTTCTGAATTAGAGGATTGTTTATGGGAAGAATTTTCTATTCTATCAGAGGAAGGTGTTTCAGTATTCTCCACTCCTACAAATGATAACTCTCTGGATTCATGTGAAGACAAATGTTCAGCCTCAGCAGTAGGCTCTGAATTGGCTATTGGTTCAGCTTCAACAGATGATCCAGTGGAAACTGAACTCTCTGATTCTCTGGAAGTAACTTCTTGTACTGAAAGTCCAGACATAATTGAAGGTTGTGACTCAATAGAAGTTTTTTCAGATGAAGATGAAGTCATGAATTCAACATAAGATTCAGGGGAAGCTAAATGTTCTGATTCAGAAGAATCAGATGATTCTGAGTGAACAGATGATTCGGGTGAAGCTGATTGCTCTGACTGGGATGAAGGTTCAGGTGATGGCTCTGGTTGAGCTGTAGGTTCAGGTTCAGATAAATCTTCAGGTGATGCTAGTGGCTCTGGCTGAGCTGAAAGTTCAGATAATGGCCCTGGTTGAGCAGTTGGTTCAGGTGAAGCTGATGGTTCCGGTTGAGCTGGAGGTTCAGGTGAAGCTGATGGTTCTGGCTGAGCTGAAGGTTCAGATGAAGGCTGTGGTTCAGACAAATGTTCCAGTGAAACTGATGGTTCTGGCTGAGCTGAAGGTTCAGATGATGGCTCTAGTTCAGCTGAGGGTTCAAGTGAAACTGATGATTCAGTTAAAGGTTCTGGTTCTGACTGATCTGAAGATTCATGTGTTGGCTCTCGTTCAGCTGTAGGTTCAGTCTCAGTTAAAGATTCAAAGAAAGCGGGTGATTCAGGTGATGATATCTCTGGTGCTGAAAGTTTAGCTAATGGCTCTGGTTCAGAAGTAGGCTCAGGTTCAGATAAAGGCTCAAGGGAAGCAGATGGCTCAGGTGAAGCTGATTGCTCTGGTTGATGAGCTGTAGATTCAGATGATGGTTCTGGCTGAACTGAAGATTTAGATGATGGCTCTGGCTGAGCTGTAGGTTCAGGCAGTGGCTCCGGTTGAGCTGAAATTTCAGTTGACGGCTCAGGTTGAGCTGCGGGTTCAGGTGATGAATCTGGTTGAGCTGTAGGTTCAGGTGATGGCTCTGGTTGAGCTGCAGGTTCAGGTGATGGCTCTGGTTGAGCTGCAGGTTCAGGTGATGGCTCTGGTTGAGTTGTTGGTTCAGGTGATGAGTCTGGTAGAGCTGTATGTTCAAGTTCAGGTGAAGCTAATAGTTCTCCCTCTCGTTCATGTGAAGGCTCTAGATCAGAAGAGATCTCTGGCTCAGCAGAAGGTTCAGGTGAAGGTTCTAGTTCAGCAGCAGGCTCTGGAGAAGGCTCTGGTTCTGCAAAGGGCTGAGTTGATGTTTCAGGTAAATGCTCATGGTTTAAAGTTGGTTCAGGGGAAGCAGAGGGTTCTGACTCAGGATTTGCTTGTGGTTCTGGTTCAGAAGAGGGTTCTTCTTTCTCTTGTGAATGTTCAGAAGATTCTTCACTTTCTTCTGACGAGTTAGAAGATGAAGAGTCTTCATCAGATGCATGTGATCCTAAAAATAAAATTAGACCCTCATTAAATCACAGCAAAGTATATTTATTAATATTTTAAAGATATAATCATAATGGGAAACCACCAAGGAGTTTAAAAATGCCAATGAACACAAGTGCAGAGTTAAATAATAATAAAAAAAAAGTTTAATTAGTAAAAAATATTTATGGTGAGTTCATTAAATATTTATATGCCAATTAATTGTTCATGTAATTATAGTTAAACGATACAACAAATACTATTGTACTAAGTTAGCTAATAAATTAATTTATGAAGTAAAAATATAGTAATTAATATTGTTTCACTAATTTCACTAACTCTAATATTCATATTTATAGGACTCTACAATAATTCATATCAATTTTAGTTTAATTCCCGTTCATTAGTAATTTTTATTACTTATATTTATTATTAGTTTAGAGCATTCAAAGAGAATGAACATATTTCTAATACTTTCTCTGACTACATTAGAAAAAAAAACCCAAATAACTTTCATAAATAATTTTTATGAGAAAAAATAAGCATTAACATTGNTTCCCCCCCCCCCCAAACAATGATATACAGAAAAAGGAGCAAAAACTCTCACCTAAAAATGTTCTTGAATAATATTTTTGGTGGAATAAAATAAAAAAGACATTATTCATGTTATTTGCTTGTGTGATTGTCCCTCTCCCTCTATGAGAGGTACATAAAGTAGGGACCAAAAACTTTGTCCTATGAGTTGCTAAACTTTATCAATACTAGATTTAGTATATTTTGATACATTTATCAAACCTTTTTTTAAATTTTTTACAATTAAATTTTTAGAAATTTATTATATGCAATAGGTTTTGTAAAAAAATAAAAAATAAAAAAATTTAAGTTTTATTGGCTTTAATATATTTTGGATAATTCTACTAATATAATTAATACTGAAATGTATTAAATATATGTACTAGAATCTTATTCAAATTATAATAATATGAATTTCATGAAAATTACCAGCTGCCTACAGTAACAGCATTTAATTAATGATATTCTTTTTTCCTCAACACTCATAGATGGAAATAAACTTAAAAAGTTTTTTTAAGTTTGAATAAAATATATTTCAAATTTAATATACCACTAAAAATAAAATTTCTATATTTACCAATGACTATTTAACTATTACATGATTATTTTTTTTATATATATATATAAAGAGGGAGATGGAAGGAGAGAATTATGTTTAAACCTCCATATTTTTCAATTTTTTTTGTTAGATTACAAATTTATTTAACGTTGCTTGAATACAAATCTAGATTTAAATGAAGTTGAGTATATAATACACAAAAGTTATAACTTATTTCGATTTCTTTAAATTTGTATGAAAATGAAACAATTCCAGATTTACTTTTTGCAAAAAAGAAAAATTGAGAAACAGATCCCGATTTTTTTCAAAACCAACTCAGTTTGTTTAATTTTTTGAGAAAACTATTTTCAACAGATACAATTTAATAATTTTCAATAATTGACCTTCTGTTACATAGTTTATTGATGAGTGGTGACAAATTTTTAGCCCACTAGACTTTTCAAAAATTCTTTCAAATTTTGTTAATGGTTGCTGCTGTTTGAACCTCAGCTACTCTGTATGCACTTAAAATTAAGTTGGAATGAGTTAAAATATTTTCAATACTGAGTTAATATGCCTTTAGTTGTTTCAATTTATAATGTAATACAAAATTTCAGTTATTTCCAATTGGAAGTTGTTATTGAATATGAAATAAGCAGTAACAGTTAATGCTCCAAATTTTTTATAAAAATATATAACCTTAGAAACAATATTATTTAATATAACAATGATAAATGATATTTACACTTGATAATCATTTACATATGCAATCCAATCAGAAAACTTTTTGTTGCATAATATCCGCCAGTGTTTGTAGCACTAATATAAACCAAAAATTAATTATCTCAAATGCTAGTAATAAAAATACTAAATACTAAATTTGTTTTTATATTTTAAAAATAAGATGGCCTGTCCAACACTCGAAATTACATTCGAAAATATCTTTCTTAATTTACATATTTTGGAACAATGTTATTGAATAAAAATGTTATAAAATTACCATTCACACCAATTGATTTATGTATTTTTTTGCTAACACTAATAATAATAAAGATATTAAGATTCTAAATTTTGGTCACCTTCTAACCCCACTTATATTTTCTCAACTGATTTCAGCCATTAAAAAACTCCATCAAATGATTTGCAAAAAGAAGCTTAAGTACTGAATTTGGTTCCTATTCATTAAAAATTGTGAACGTAAGAGTGCACATAGAAAAAAAAAAAAAATATATATATAATTTTAAACAGAGCATATTTTAAGTTTCTCCAATGTAGAATCAGTGAAGAACTACTTCAATTTTTCAGAAGTTGAGACATGATGGCAAGTTGAATTGCTTTATTTCTCTACAATAAATCTGCTAAAAACTAAAATAGATCTTAGAGGATATTGTTTGAATTTTGGCCAAGCTTCATATTAAGATAATTATAAAATAATAATGATATGCTAACACATCAAAGCTTAAAGTCTATCCAATATTCTGATGACTATACAAAACTAAGTAATTGTATAAAAATAATTTATTTACATACCACTATGAATGCATGTCTTTCCATCATTATCGAGAACATAAGAGTCTTCACAAGTGCAAGAGAACTCGAGATATTGTTGATCAAATTCACATTTTTGACTGCAGTCACCATTGCTAACTTGGCACTTATCTAATATTTCTATATTTAAAAAAAATACTATGTTAAAAAAAATCAATATTAAAAACTAATTAAGAATAAAAAAAATTTTAAATGGAAATTATTCCTTTATAATTTATAACAATTTATAATTCAGATATAAATTTTAATGAATGATATTGGTGAAGGAAAAGGATAACCCACTTAAAAATTTATATTACTCCTCTATTTACATAAATGTGTATGTAGAGGAATAAAAATGTAGTTAGGTCAACACGTCATAAAAAAAAAAATTTAGTAATAACTTGGCAAATATGTAAGCACCAAAAGTTCCTCTGTCAAATAAAATCTTTTAATTGATATTTTAAATTTTGATATAGTACATATATAGGTTACACTATATTATGTATGGTATTATACATGATCAATATATCAATAATTTTATATTTTACACTTATTATGATTAAGAAGTTGTCTCCTAATAAACCTCTCACTTCCTTTATCTGATTTCAACTTAAATAAATTCTTTCAAATTTTTGCAATGAAAAGCTAATACTAAATTGTTTTTTATACTTTAAAAATAAGAACACTCAAAATTACATTCTTAAATATTTGTCTAATATGACTTTCTTTTTCTTTTTTTTTAATGTTTAGAACATACATGTTATAAAATGATAGCTTACATTTATTCAAGGTACCAACACAATTAGATGGTTTCCCTAAAATAAATCTGGAAAAAAATAGAAAGAAAATAAGTAGAAGATTTTTAATTCAAATGGAGAGTTTTTGACCAAGGAGGTTATTAGTAGAGAATTTGTTCTTGGTTGATCAAAAAAAAAAAAAAAAATATACAGTTTTAAAAGAAGTCTATTTTTTATTATCTGCTCATGTTTGGGTTTACATCATAAGCCTTCTTCATGACTATCACAACTGCGAGAGAGGACAAGTTGTCATTTGGAACCAATCTAACAGTCATCAATAAATATTGACAGGAAAGGACTTGAACCCGCAGTGCCACACAGATCCCCACTTGACTAAACTGCTCTAAGCTGGCACTTCATAATATAAAATTACATCTAGAAATCTAAGTAAGTAATTCTCATTCATAATGAGTGAAGGTAAAGTTTGGCCACAATATTTTTACACCCACCCATAAAAAATTGTTTTGTTTTTTTAATAATGACTTCCCCCCCCCCCCAAACAATGATATACAGAAAAAGGAGCAAAAACTCTCACCTAAAAATGTTCTTGAATAATATTTTTGGTGGAATAAAATAAAAAAGACATTATTCATGTTATTTGCTTGTGTGATTGTCCCTCTCCCTCTATGAGAGGTACATAAAGTAGGGACCAAAAACTTTGTCCTATGAGTTGCTAAACTTTATCAATACTAGATTTAGTATATTTTGATACATTTATCAAACCTTTTTTTAAATTTTTTACAATTAAATTTTTAGANTTTTAAGATAATTAAAACAAAAGATAATTAACAATGTAGTCGTTATTTTATCTGAATAAAACAAAGTATTAATAAATGTTTGAAAATTAATTTTAAACTATTTAAAAAACAAAACAAATTAAAAGTAAAAATGTAGAAATATCTATGGTAAATTGAATTAACTGAATCATTAAATTAAGTGGAACATAAATTTATTTTATTTTATAAGTTTTAACAGAATATTTTCAAAAGACTTACGTTCTGACTTAAGATTGTGAAGTTGCAGCCTATAATTATAAAGGAAGCCATCATTAGATCTGATATGTTCCTGGAGTTTAGATTTTAAGCTGTCCTTGTCAATTGGAGATGGAGGGTTTTTGATGCCATCTTTGAACTGCCATCCAATTCGGTATATCACAATAACACTACCTGGCCTGAAATTAATAAATGCAAAATTAAAAATTATAATTAAGGCCAATCAATTAGGGCTATTCATTTGTTTAAGTGTGATATTTATTTTTAAAAACAAGTAATGTTTTAGAAGCAAATAAACTAAGACTTCTAATCAATTGAATTCTTCTAATTAAATTTATTCGTTTGAAATTATTGTTTTTTAACAAAAATATTTTAATTATATTAAAAGATATTTATTTATTAATAACTTTATCAATCTAGTTTTTAATCTAAATAATTAGTTTGTAATTCTAAATTATTTATATTCAAATGCTAGATAAGCAGTAAAACATTAGCAATTTTTAAATAATTATTGTCATTCTAGTAAATGAAAAAAAAGGCTCTAAAATTCAAATAAATCACCTCTGATAAGACTTTCTAATATTTCAGTTTAAAAGCAACTGTGCACTCATAATTTGAAATAATATATAAAAAATCTTTTTTTATTATANTTTTTTATTATAATATTTTACTATTTAGAATAAACCATAAATTTTAATTTGTACAAAAAAATTTCTTACCTAAATTCCATCACTTTCACAGTTATATCGGAGGCTCCATAGTGTAGTGTTTGATGGTCAAATAATGCAGACTTGAGCTAAAAGAAAAAATAGTTACTTTTTTTTAAAAGCTAAATTTATTTTACCTAAGAATTGTTTACAATACAGATAATAATTTGAATAATTGCAGTTTACTTAAACTTGAAAATACTAATTTGAGAATCATATACACAATATCAGTTGACCATTGATCTCATAGTGGAACAGATGATTGGGATTTGGTCAATGAGAAAAACAAATTTGCGAGCCACATTTTTATTTTGGATAATACATTTTTTTTTTTTATTTCATGACTTCTTCAGGGTCCTGCTGGGCTAATCACTTGCAGGGTAGTACACCTGATTCATAGCAATAGCAATCAGCCTCAGAAAAATCCTGGCTGAGAGCCCCACTGTGTGAGCAAAGGCATACAAGGGGGAATTCGAAAGATGAAGATAAAGACTTCTTCGGGACATAGGTATCATGAAGAGAGAGAAAGAAAGACATGTACCCATGTGCGCTAAGTCATAGCGGAACCTCAGTCAGTCAGAGAATTCTCAGAAGGCCTGAAATTCAGGCCCCAATAAAACAACCAAAATAAAAACGTTTGTATCAAAATATTGTTTTTCCATTAAAAACTCATAGAACGAATTCCGACCATCTTTCCCACTAATCTGAGAATAATTAAAAAGAAACCGATATTAAAATTAATAAACCCTAGTTTAATCATTTAAAAAGATTTTTTTTTCCTAAGCAGAATTATTATTATACATAAATTTTGAAGATTTAAAACTGTTTTATGATCATCCTTGATGGGCAGAGGTGAAGTTTATCATCTAAATCAAAATTACCAAAGAAAAAAAACAAGTAAACCAAATTCTAGCCCTAGCATTTACTTATAGCACTAAAAAACACCACACAATTTTTACGATTGCAAAAAGCAAAATATGATTTAAATTGACCTTCATTTTCCAAGTACAATAACTTAAACTGAATTGATGAATAAAACTACCTCTATAAATAGAATATTCTCTGGACCTTTCAAATGCTTTATACTATGTTTTCACCAAATAAAGGTCTTCCCCAACCCTATATTTCAGTCAAAACTGTTTCTCTATAGTTTTAATGAATTATATAAAATAAAGTTTAATTAATTTGCATGAGGCCAATTTGATCATAATTTTAGACTATATAATAATAAATTCATACATATTATTTTAATTATAATTGATTCATTCATAGACAATCTAGTGAGTGGCAAAAATTCTGACTAGTGGCTCAGGGCAGATTTTTCATGATATGCCATCAAGAATATCAGTATTTATACAAACATGCAAACCTTATTTTTATCTAATGATTTATTGTTTCATATCCACTATATTTGTGCATGAAAAATAGATTAAAAATGGTGAACATACCTCCTCCTCTAACGATGCAGCAAGGTTTTTAAATTCATAAGAACTTTGATTTGCTAAACCAGGTGTGAATTCCAAGTTATCAATTGTCAGTTCTCCTTGTATTGCATTATCAACTAAACAGAAAATAAATAATTCACATAAAAACCTCTTTAAAAAACCAAAGAAATGAAATTAACTTTTTTTATTATGAAATGGTAGAGAAAAGCAAATCACCTATGAAGCTCATATTGTAAAAAAAATAAATAAAAATATATTATTTAATATAANAATATATTATTTAATTAAATTTACAATATAAAAATATTTTGTTCATCATTAATAAAATTTGTATTGAGCTTTATAGTACTAAATTAATAATTTTGTCTGCTAGATAAAAAACTATTTAAAAAAAATTTTTTTGCTCTTAATGTAATATAGCAATATTTATGACTAACCCTTATTTAATCATTTCTTACTTTGTCATCCCTTTTACCTCTCAAAATAAAAATAAAACAACAAGCAAAAGCTTACCAAAAGTTTGCAATTTTTCTGTTGTTGTCCTCACTGGAGATTTCGTTGTTGTTTGACTTGGTAAGAAACTGCCACCTATACTTGCCTTTGCTTCCTTAAATGATCTACTATCTTCTAAATTATCACTATCTTGTGATGTTAATATTACCCCTAGAACAATTAAAAAAAGAAAATTTGTTTAAGACTTAGATTACATAAATGTAAAATTATAAAATAATTTTCTTTAAATCATAGAAGAAGAAAAAATAGCATTCTTGAATAAAATATAATTTAAAAAATCTGTGAAATATCCACTTCCACTATACTGAGTAAAATTAGTTTCAAAAATAAAATAAAATGATACGTATTTTAAATATTATAAGGCAATGTAATGAACATATCTCATCTGTGATTCTTGTTATTATTATTATTTGTTGAGAATAAAGTTTCAGTCTATAAAATTCATTGAGAAAATTGTCAATTACTATACTCTTAAAATTTATTATAAATTACTCTCTTTAATATAGAACATTGAAGATTCATTAAGAAAAACAATACTTATATAACAATTAAATGAACTCAAAAATTGGAAAGAAAATTGGGGTTTTTTCAATGCAAAGTTTTTTGTGTTCTCAGTACTGATTAATCTCTTGCTCGTGGCATTCTGTATTTTAAATATGGCGCTCCAGTTAGTTCAAAAATTCACATATTTTATTATAAAATTGTTTTTTCTAATAAACTTTAAAAGCTTACAAAATAGTAGCAAAAACTAGAATTGATGTTTCAAGCTTTGTATAGTATATGTACAAAATAACATCAGGATAGGTTACAGTAGCAGTTAGCTTACATTTATAGCCATAATGAGTAAAGCAAAAACAGTTTCATGTGGTTAATTCAATGACATAATGTTTTGCCCAAAAGTAGGGCTGAATTTTTTGCCCATATGTAGGGATTTAACCCACAACAAAGTAATCCAAGGAACTTAACTGGCTCCAAGAGAGAATTAAAATACTGCTTCACAATTTGTGACCAAATTGGATTATATATAAGTCCATATATTATAAGCTACTTTATGTAAATTTAAAAAAATTAATTTAGTGATACATTAATTAAAAAAGAACTACTGAAAAATTTGTTTTCAACTGATTATTGATTTAGTAAAACACAAATGCATACCCATTTAAGATTACTCATAACGGTAAAAGTCATAATATATCATTAAAACAATAATAATGGTCAATTTTATAGCATCATATTACCTAAAAGTATGGCCACTATAGCTCCTAATACAAAAACTGTTAATAACCCCCAACAACATTTCTTCTTGCTTCCTCCTATGCCTCTTCTTTTATCTTGAGTGACATATAATTTTTCTCCCCTAAAAAAAATAAATAATTATAAAATACTTATGCAGCATAATTGTGAAGTTTTAAAGTACAAGTTGGTTGAAAATTGTTTAGGTATGGGATTAAAAAAAAAAAAAAAAAAATTGTGCAAATTATTACGAATTATGGAGGAGGGGCTACATCAAGTTGGAAGAATAGAGAGGGGCTTTTGTTATATTGCTCCACCTAATTCCTTTACTCGAGGAATAATTAATTTGGCTTGCAAGGCAGATTGTTAGGTAGATTATTTCCTTTTCATACAATTTTAAAAAATTAGGCATTTCATTTTGCAGTGGAGCTCTGTTTTATCTTCCATTGAGTTTTAATAGCCATTAATGAACCTTATATAAAATATTGAAAAATTCCTTCTCAATTATTTTTTTGTGTAAAATTTGATTGAAATAAATAGGGATTATTTCAGATTATTTATATTATTTCAGAAATCAAATTAAGATAATTTAAACAAAGTGTAGTATCTCATTAATTATATANTATATATATATATATATATATATATATATACACATAGAGTCAGCAATGAACTTACCTCATGTATTTCTTATGTTGATTAACAGGAACAAAATACTCATCATATGGATCCCCAATGTCCAACTCTGTAGCTTCCTTCTTGATAGGAATACTATTGGTGTAGGGTTGCATATTTACTAGCTCAAGATTAACGGCTTCTGTCAGTTCTTTGGCAGGCTCTGAGCCAGGAGTTCTCGGTTCAACCCCGCCGTTTACTTGTTGCTTGACTTCACCATTTTGTCTTGTCTCCCCATTTGGCTTGGCCTCCCCGTTGGACTTAGGCTCTCCATTAGAAAGATATGGATCACTAGACTGGTGGGTCTCCCGAGGAGGAGGTGGGGTATGGACAAGGCTTCCATTTGAGCTTGGTGGGGGTGGTGGAAGTGGTTCTTCAGTGTCTTCATAACCGGCATTTACCTGGCCACTACCAGGGATCTCTGGAAATAAATGTGAATGAAAAAATTAATAAAAATAAAAAAATTAAAAAAAAAAGGAATGTAACACTACTGTGTTCTCTGTAAAACACTAGAACTCCTTTGCAAGAATTTTTGGTTAGTGGCTTAATTAGCTTTCTCTTATCAAATATATCTAAAGCAAAATCTATAAATTATCTTTACATTGCTCTTCTCACAATGGTCTGCTATTTCATAATTATTTCAGATTAAAGGTCTTAGTTTAACACTAAGTTTAGAGAGCTTGTATTTACAAATGAACAACAGAACATTTATTCGGAATATTAATTAGCCATCTCTATACATTTTTCTTTCCAATTTTGATTACTTCAATACAATAAGTACAAACAATTGAAAATGTTTGTATGGACACTTTCCCCTGTCACTAATTTTAAATAAAGTGGCTTGATAAATTACTTATGGGTTAGATTATAAATTCTCTCTTTAGACCAACAGAGATAACATTTTTAGGAAAGGTGTTCAACCTTCATAGATAGTCTTAAATATCTTCTTCAATATACATTTTTGGGAAAAAATTTTCAGAACATTTTATATTTTAAATAATTATAACTTTATATAGCTTATGTTATATATGTTTTTATCATATTAATAACAAATAATTAATACATTAATCTCTTAATACTCCACTCCTTTTTGATTAGTTTCAGCAATTAAAGGACTCAAGCAACAGCATGTATAAAGAAGCTCAAACTACTGCATTCAGTTTTAGTTTAAAAATGACTAAAGGCCAGGGGCCTGTCAAATCCTCCTGGTTACTTTCTTCAATATCTTTAACAATGTGAATTGTGAATAAAAGTTGGTAAACTACATTTCACCTATATCATTCAATATACTGCTTCATATTATTAACAAAAGCAATCCTACTCTTGCTTTGACTTTAGTCTTCTAAACCCTTCATATCTCTTAGGCTGATTTCAGTATATTTAATCCAAAGGTTTGGAAAGGTGTTTAAATACCGCATTTAGTTTCACTATGTGAGGTAGGATTGATCAGAGATTGATCAATAGTTAGCTATTCTCCAGTTTTTGCTAATGTAAAAACATCCAAAGTTTTTGCCTAAATTTTAGGCTTCATCAGGGATGATGAGGGAGTGTGTGTCTTAGCCTCCCTTTCAGCCATTTAGGGTAATGGAGGGAGGGGATTTCTACAGAATACCACCCCATTGTAAACACCCTTGGCCAGGCCAAGCTTTTATTTATAAATAAAATATTGCTCTGAGCAGGAATCGAACCCACAGCATCAGGATTGCGAGACCCAACAGATCCCCTGAGCTACCCTGGTGCCCCAGTCTCCTGCTTAACTAAATTATGACTATCAGTCCTTCCTAAAAGAGATCGACTGCCAACAAACTATCTCCAAATTTTAAAAGGACCATATTTTTAGTTTTTCTGAGTATGTTGGGTATAAAAACAAACTTCAAAAGCCCTGACCAAATATGGTACCAATATGAATAGCTTGATTTCCTTAAGGGAAATTGGCTAAAACATAGTAAGCCAATGGTTCTTTGAATTTTTTATGTTGAAAAAATTAAGATGTCAGTCTCTTCTCACTCTAACAGACTAATTTTTCCATAATTATTTTAGTACATTTCTTTGATACATATATCTCATACAGCATTTGTAGTCACAATACATTAGAACTTATACAATAATATAAAATTACTACCTATAAAGATATTTTACGTATTTCTAGTAAAATACAGGTTTTTGTATATTAACATGTATTATTAAAACCCCACCATTCCTGATTTCAGACATGAACATTTTTGGGTAAAGAAATATAATATACTACAAGAGCAATAGATGAAAGCTAAATTAAAAACTTTAATAAAATTTACTAAGGAAAGCAATATTGCTATAGTGATATGAAAAATACTACTTTAAATAAAAGTTTGTATGCCCCAACGTACTTGGGAGAATTTCATATTATCAACAAGCAGAGAAGAGGTTTGTTAATATAGGCTACTAAGCTGCACTCGCGTATACCTAGTAAGGAAGATGTTTGATAATGAACCTGGAGGAATGATATTCTCTCCTCCCGGTCGGCGTAGAGCCAGCCTCGGTAACATTAACTTTTCACTCTCTCTCGGCTATGACGATCTTTAGTGGTACATTGCTTAGAGCCGGCAGCACAGTATAGAGCCGCGAGAGACGCGCCTCAACAGAGGAGGAGTGAAAGTGGGGTACTTACCGATAGTGGTGGTGTGGACAGGAAGCTCGCCAGCGCTGGCTGTGGGCTCGCTCATCTTGGGCTGGCACCTCCGATCATTGGCCTAAATCACACTCTCCCCTCGCCGGTCGCTCGAGCTGCACAGAGAGCAAAACATTGCTTTTAGGGCGAGACACTCTCGATAGTACCTCTTTGGCATGGCCAATATTACTGTATCGATAAGTCTGCTTCCTCTTTATTTGGGGAAAAACCAAGACTTTTCACACATTCAGTAATATTGATTCAATATTTATAACTTATCCACTATTTACTTAAGATTACCTTACAATAAAAATTAAAAAAAAAGAAGTCATACAACTTTTTTTTTTTTTAACAACCTTCAACGAAACCAATAAGAGCCGTACTGAAAATATTATTTAGAGTAACCATCGAATTTTAAATACCCACAACTCAGAAAGCTTGGAAGGCTTTTGAATAATTATTCTACGGCTCCACATTTAATTTATTTCAGATAAAATAAAAATACGGTCGTTGAAGCTTGCGGAAAATTTTTAATCGGATCTAGAGCTTCCATTATGAAAAAAAAAAATCTTACCTTTTAAAAAAAAAATTATAATTGAGAAGTATTTGAAAGCTACAAGGCAAATTTGATTGAGAAAACAAAACGGTGGCGCTGTACTGATTTTTACAGATACGTAAGCGTTTCTTTGTATACATACACACATATGGGCGTTGTGTGTTTTTGCGAGAGTAATTGAAAATTTTACTCTAAATAAATAAAAAAATGACTGCAATTTTCGATAGCTTTTCATAAAAAAAAGCTATTTTGAAAGTGATCTTTGGAGTGGGTTTCGCCACGAAAATGGGGGGAGGGAGAGAGTCTTTAAAAATAAATCTTCCCTGAGCCCAAAATAGGAATGTATGCCACTCTCTAAAATTTTAATGAAGAAATCATCAGTGTCAAATTATAAACAATCCTAATTAACTAACATAATACATATAAATTCATTGCTGTATACTCTAGAAAAAAGACTAAATTGAATACGTTGTAAAACTACATTAATCTTTATTTTTTAATTTTAATTAGTTTAAGAAACTATTTTAACTTAGTATAAAAATGTATGAAAATTAATTTAAAAAAAAAATTCTGATGAAATTAACTAACAAAATACAAATGGAAAATTATTTTAAAACTAAGGGCCATTAGTTTTTTTTTAGAAGCGTACAAAAATAAATGAATCCGAAGGGCACTATAGCAGAAGAAGCAATATAGCAATCAAGTATTCAATTGTCCAGAAATAAATTCAAAGTGAAAGCTAAGAGATACTGATAGATCTTTCTGTTATTTCTATTCGAGAAAGTAATAGATAGATAGAAAGTAATTTTGACGCTACGTACATCCATAAAAATTGTTTTTCTTTTCCGAATGAATACCAGGATTACATTTGAATCTTCTAGATAAGAAAGGCATACAACTTTCAGATAAGTATGCATCGTGGGTTTACATTAATAATGGAACATAAATAAAAATTGATAAAACTGAATCAACACAAGTAGTTTAATTTTAATTTAAAAAACTAAGAAGATATGATGAAAGTATTCAGAAATAAAATTAGTCTTCAATAAGAGAATTCAGCTCTAAAAATGAGGCCAATCAACATTAAATCCAAGGTATAAGGCCAAATAAATGCCCTTCAAATCTAAAATGTGCTTGACCAAATAAAAAGGTAGGAACAAAATCTTTTCCAAGCAATTAAATGATTAAATCTTTCCTAATTGAGTTTGAAAAAGAAGAAGCTACGCGTTAATTTAGTACAATTTACTCGGAGGCCATTTGGCCAACGACCGTCGAATTTTGCATGGCTGTGTGGAAATGTACAGGTCTTCGCCTTGCTGTGCCTTGATTACATGGCTGGCAATGGGGCATTGTTGCGACATTGCGGCCGAAAGCCTCGCCGCTTCCAGAAAATTCGGCCCAAGGGTAGTGGATCCAAGAAGCCACTGACATTGCTAATTAAAGATCGGAACTGTTTCGGGAGTCTACAAATGATAACAATGCAGACCAAATGAGTTGAAACTGAAACGCTTGGATGAGCCCATTCAAAGCAGTGTATTTCATTGGGGCTGAATGAGTGTCCAGTTGGGGGTGTAGCGAGGATGAAATCGCCGTGTGGCCGTCAGAGCGACGATGTAGGTAGACTCCGTTCCCTCGGACGATTTCCCCTCCACGGTACACGGGCACGATGAATGGCAGATGTATCGAGGAAGATATCTCTTCCGAATGGAGCCCCTAGTCGGGGAGGCCGGAAAGGGGCAAAAAAACAATAATAGAGCAATTTTCAAGAGGGAAGAAACCTACGGGGAGATCTAGGAATAAAATAATGTATGAATGTCCTCGGTCCCACAGGAGCTGCCTAAACTAAGCAGATTTCCCGTGGACACAAATGGGAGTGAATGACGACTTATCCCTTATTAGAAGAGACGTGTGTGTAGGTGTTTGTATANAGCTGAACAATACAGCAAGAAGGAAACCATTATTTATCCAAGAAAATACATAGAGAAAAAATTTTTTTTTTCTAAAATTATGAATGAAAATAAATTTAAAAATTCAAAATAATTATAATTTCCTTTTCATTGAAAACATATATAAGATCTATCATACGGGGCGCCGGGATAGCTCATGGGATCCGTACGGGTCTCGAAATCCTGACGCCGCGGGTTCAAATCCCGCCCAGGTCAATCTTTTATTTATAATATAATATATACTTATATATATTTATCGCTCGAAATAACATTTAACACGTACTACGTTCTACGAATTTTTTCGCAGTTAAAAAAAAAAAGTTTCCCCCTTCAACCTTCACTCTTCATCTTACATCAAATAGAAATGAATTCATTCAACAATTTTTAATAAAATGCCAAAATTTGGTTTCTATGTGTTAAAATTAATGCGTGATCCGTACATCACTGGAAATTACATTCTTAAATATCTTTAATTAAATGAAAATATTTATTTATTTAGTTTCTTTGAAAATATTATAAAATTACATTTTACATCTTAGTCTTGCTTTGTGCTAAAGAAAAAATAAATAAAAACAGGGTGGGATACATAGAGCTAGCAGTGTTCATCGAGAATTCGATAAAACATTATTATCTGCAATTGGTTAAAAACGTTTTTAACTACAATAATGCTGTGTGTGTATATGTGTGCATATATATACTCACATACATAAAGATAGTGTATGGAGTGTGTTTACCGGTAGTCCTATGGTTAGGGTACCAAGATTCCTGAGCCAAGGGGCAATGGTGCAGTACACTACCATCGCACTGTTCATTTTTGGCTTTCTGTGCTTGTGTATGTAGTGGCCCATGGAATTCCTAGAGTACTCCTGAGAATACCCAGCCCTAATAGAGTAGCATGCTTCGTTGTATTGTAAAATATCAGAGGCCAGGAAGGTGTACTGCCCCTTCATCTGTTATGGAGTAACGTGGTTCACGAATAAACATATCTTACCCATGAAAATGGATTGGTCGGGGATTCGGTCTAGGAATTGAAGAAATAACTAATTTGTAAACCAAAAACCGTTTTTATTATTGCCATTGCTCATGCCTTCTTCAGGACAACGAGGGTGATAAAGCATGTGAGAATTCCCTGCTCTAGGATAACTAAACCATGATTGCAGTAGTGATTCAGATATCTTAGAACAGGAGAATATCCCAGAAGAAGGCGTGAAATTTATTTCAAAATTTCGGTAATAATAAAAACATTTTTATTTACTAATTAGTTATTAATTCTTTAAATTCCAAGACAAAATCCGTGACCAATCCCTTCCTATAAAATTCGAAGGTCAAATAACTATCTTCAAATTACATCCTTAACATGTATATCCCATCTGGGTCTTTACGGCCTGTTGAGGGACTGGCAATATATAGCTGAATGTTTATAGCAAATCCACAAATTAACAGTTTTTGCGGGAATAAATAAGGTATATTTCAGTTTTTTCTTATGATGAATTGTTATAAATATACAAGATAAAATGGTGGTGAAATCAAATCGAGGCATTGATCAAGGTCTGCCAAGCATTTTGCCAAACAAAAAACTTTCCTTCCATTCTGTGTGCAGGAAGCGCACAATTTCCCGACAACAATCACTACTGACAGCTAGGGGGACACGCCAAAAAGCGGATGAACCTTCTGAGTGTATTTGTCCATGGCAGTTTCCAAACAAACAAAAGAAACTTTAACTCAAGGTAAAATATGTAATAGCTACATTCATTTATTCATTTGGAAATGAGGCGTCCCAAACAAAAAACAATATTAACTATAACAATTTTTAGTGCAAGGGAACAGAATAAATAATCTAATTGTCCCATCCAGGACTCGAACCTGGATCTCCTGCTATCCAGGCCGGTGCATTTACAATTTACGCCACCAGGGCAAGTCTGATAAGTTATTAAATTCTCCGCACTAGTGTTGAGAGCTTAACCTCCGAGGCAGACGCGCGTGCTGACGACAGTAGTGCGGGGAATTTAATAACTTAAATGCACCGGCCCTGATAGCACGAGATCCAGGTTCGAGTCCTGGCTGGGTCAGTTTGATTTTTTATTATGTTCCCTTGCACTAAAAATTGTTAAAATTTACGTGGAACTATATTTTCTATTCTAAAGCATGGTAGTGATCATATAGAAAGTATTGCAAAATCTATAATGCATTAACAACTCTTGCTTCATGTCCCCTCGATGCCTTTGAGAGCGTAGCTTGGATTTCGAATATTTTTGGAATCGAGGACACGATGATCTCTACATAGGAATTTTATACAGCATAAAGATCAATTTCACTGATAAGTCATATAAACATTAAAACATTTTATGAACGAAGTATACTGTACAAGATATTACTAAATTTACACAAAAATGATACTTGTTCTACAAGGTTTTATATTTTATTAATATGAAAATTGGAAACTTATAAACTAATAAAGGAATATAATTTAGCTCAAACGTTAATGAATTACATAAACAAATATTAAAGAAATTTGTATACTTCAGTAGTATAACATTATAAAATATGTGTAACATGGATATGTCAAAAAACATTTTTATAACTTAGGCGTGAAAACATTCCACCAGATTGAAATGTGAGGATCAGCCTATTATATTGGTCGCTATAATGGTACACATTTTGATATAATACTGTTCATTGCAATTTAAAAAAAAACATCTGATACAAAATACTCACTCAACAGATTTATTTTCATAAGCCAAATTCGTTTGAGAAATAAAAAGATTCACTGAAGTTAGATGATTACCGCCATTTACGTTTCTTTACAGTAAAAATTATAGTTTCCAAAAAAAGTAGAAAATGTCATAAAAATCGGCTATAATTTAGATAGCTAATTGCCGATTTTATTTTGAAATCTGTTTTCATTTTTTCACCTCTTAATCTATCGAAACTTGTTTATTTTTATTCATTCATGTTCTAATTTGATTACTAAAAAAATTCATGTAACTTATGTAGCTAAATTATGTTGTAACTTAGTTCTCATATTTACGAGTATGTATATATTTAGTGATACCTGTGAATGAATTATTTATATTGAGTTGTAATTATTTCCATCTGATAGAGTGGAAGAGTGGTCTTATTAGTTTAAACCTTGCTAAATGCAGAATAAATAAAACTTCCATTCATACATTTTTTTTTATCTCTCTCGCAACCGCAAGTACACACATACTCTCACCCATATTAAGGAGTAAGTAATATTTTTAAAAATGTGTTTTAAAGATTCAGGTATACTGAAAAGATATTAGATTTTTGAAAAATACAACTTCGAATTTTCGTCCTATTGCCATACTTTTCCACTAAGTAAGCGCAAAATAGTTCGGTTCGCACAGCTCAAAATCGGCTCTCGCAACAGGTTCACTTTGAATGGAAACCAGAAAATTACCCGCCTGCCTGAGGACACTTAGGCAACCCAGCAAGACAGAACTAATTGAACCGAATTATACGTCTAAGAGACCCCATACAATGCCCATAACGCAGGACTACATCAGAGGAGAAGGGGACGCGGGAGGGAGAATGGGAAAGTCCCCTGGGAGAGGAGAGTGAAGGGGTCGTAGAGAGAGAGAAGCGAAATTCTTGTCGAATATTCATTGATATGTGATAGCTTGGAGATAATGATGGTGGCGGCTACATTGATGATTGGAGAGAAAGGGCTTGAACAAGACGTCAGCTGCAGTCAACCGAACCTCCAACTCGGATTACTGCAGTGGGAAATTCGCTAACTCTACTCAGAAACCCCTAGATAAAAATTGTTGGGTAGGTATAGAATTTGCCTATCAGAATAGATATATGTCAAGTGAATTTACTGGCTAGTTTTTAGTATATATATATGTGATAGGAGGAGGAATATAGTCTTAAATTCAATAAATAAGAAAATAATACAACACCAGTATTATAAATATATATATTACCTTTGAATATAATTTTAAAAATATAAATATTATCTTCTAATAATAAAAATGATACATAGAAGACTGTTAAAAAACAAAAAGTTTGTCACGCTAAACTAAGGGGATTTTCCATGTCAGCTGATTTCAGTAAATATGGATAACAACAGGAGTAACGATGAATGTAAATATTAGATCAGTGAGGCTAAAAATTAAAGATATGAGTTTTAAATAAAAATTTTATCAAATTGAAATGACAGAAAAGAAAATTTCAGTCTTATTCAGAATTACTTGAAACACTATTAATAACAAAGATACAAACAAATTTTAAAATTGGGTTTCCCCAAATTTCCACCACCTATCTTGCCCAACTTCTACTATTAGCAAACTAAGGCATTATAGATAGAGGCATAAATACAAAATCAGTTTCTAAATACTGAATTTTGTAATGGCCATATAAATAAATTACAACTTTTACCTATAACTTCGAAGAGAAATAAAATATAGTTTCTTATTTACCATAATAATCATCGATAAATAAATATGTCTTGATTGTAATCAATGAATCTACTTTAAAATTCAAAAATAATTTTAAAAATAAAGATATTATTTCCCTAATGGAAAAACAATAATTATAATACGCTAATTATAAATTGATAGTTTTCTGCTCAGAACAATAAAAGGATTATTCTCCTTTTTTAAAGAAAATTTATGTGGAAAAAGAAAAAATATTTTTGAACGCTACTAAAAAGAATAGTATCAGGAAAATATTTTTTAAACAAAATTAGTTTTAAGTCATTGCAGGACACAAAGGACGACTAATAAGGGTAAAACGTTAATATCTCTCCTTATTGAAAGCAGCTTAAAAGAGGCTGAACGTTGAATAAAACCAAGTATACCCCGGATGAATAATGGAAACTTACGTAAAAGGGGTCTGTGTTATTAGTGTGGGGCAATTTTATTTAAACGCTATTGAATATTCACGAGGCAATTATGTCTTTGAGGAGACGAAAACAATATTTTTTGGGGGAAAAAAATGCGCCGGGAAAACGATCTACTGGGGTTTCTAATCTCACTAGACGGATGGAGACATAGGCGAGTTTCTTTGAGATCGATAGACAACTCAAAACAGCCGCTCGGCGAAGAATACTTACTGCCCTTACCAGCTGATTGAAATGAAGGAAAACAGATTGGGTGAACGGCTTACTTGCTTTGGCAAAGCACAAGGGCAATGGAAAAAATGGGGCTTTGCAGAGTGGCTGGCTCTAGACCAACTGAACGGGGAAGAGGGAGGAGCGGCTCAAACCCCCTACAATATTCTTTAATAGATATTCCTAATTATAAATATACATTTATATCCATAATATGCAACATATATAAATATACATACATACACACACACACGCGCGCACAAACATATATGTACACCGAACAATAGTTCTTCAACAGGCCTCAGAAAAACCAACTGTAGGTGGCCAAAACCAAGACTTTTGGCACAGGCGTTCAAAACCTTAACCACCAAACTTAAAACACACCTTAAGTGTGCGCGGGCGCGAATATGTATAATTGTTGTGTCTGTGTATTTCTAAATTTCACATACACGCACGTACACGTGAAACAAGCCCCCAAGCCCGCGCAAGCACACACACATAGATATATACATATGTAGTGTATATGCATTTTTTTTATACCCAGAAACGTTTTCCTAATATGTCTTATTCCTAAAAATGTTTTACAAAATTTTTATCATTAAGTCTCAAGAGTCGTAAATTGTTGTTTTTCTTAATAAAATTTGTCAGATCACTTTAAAATGAAATTTAAAAGACTAAGTTCTTAAGAGAGCGAAATTGGACGATTTGTACTGGAGGAATGTCCGAAGTGTCAAGTAGGAGTTCTTTTTTTTTTTTTTTTTTAAACTTTTTTTTTTTTATTACATTCTGCTAAATTAAAACATTTTGTAATTTGATTACCACAATGAATTAGAGAAAAAAAAATGACATACAATATCAATCACATGAGGAGAGAAGGTGACCAATGACACCACTCTCAATTTATTTACAGATTATGTACCCAGGAGGTCACGGGGCCATCTTCGTTTTAGTCGTCGGGGTGGATCATAGGGGTTGGAGTCCGATGACAGGGACAGGGCATATGGATTAGGGTGAAATTGGAGTTTACAGTGGAGGAGCGTGAAACGAGTGGAGATGAAGTCTTGGACGAATGGGATATTATAATCTTGATTTAGGAGTTCAAGAAATATTTTTGCTGCACATGAAGTTTAACATGGATTTATTCAATGATAAAAGATATATTCTTTGTGAGAAAAATTACAAGAGATGAAAGTTCAAATACAAATATTTATCAACTGAAATACCGAGAAATTTGCCTAGTTAAAGCAGCTCCTGAGTGACGGAAATAGATTTGACTACCGACTTGCGTTTGAATAACCGATTATTATTTAACCATATAATAATGAGTTAAATATTTTATTTGGTTGAGGTTTTTTATCCCAAGTAAATTTTAAACAATTAATGAGAGGGAATATAATAAAAAATCTATCTGTCCCAGCCAGGAATCGAACCTGGATCTCCTGCTATCCGGGCCGGTATGCTGATGTCCTACCTGGCTGGGACAGATAGATTTTTTTATTCTATTCCCTCTCATTAATTGTTTAATAATGAGTTAAGGTTTTACAAGTTACATTTTCACTACATGAATTTTACATTTTCGTTATATGAATAAGTACAGTTCATTGCTCTTGAGCGAGTCATCTTATACGTATAAGAAGTGGAGGATTGAAGACTAGGGAGAAGGAGGTAAATGCTCAGACATGGAAGACCACTTTTCGGAGAAGGCCCCTCAAGTTGGGCGCCCCGACTACGTGGAAATTCGCTGAAAGCGAGTGATCCCCCCCCCCCGCGCGTCGTTGCCAAAGTCGCCGTGTGGCCCCCGGGAGTACAAACTATGCTTGTGAGGAAGTTAATGAGGCTGGCGGCTGAGAGCCCCTCCGCTGGATGGATGCCCGACTATAATGGACGAGGCCCCACAATGTGGTCGCCGCAAGAGGTCGATGTACTCTCACTTCATTATCCGGAGGCTTCACCTGCCCATCCCTTGTGTCTCACTATCAAAATGAAAAGAGGAGCCAGAGACCGCCCGAAAAGCAAAAGGAGAAGGTGATGGCCCGCCAGGGAATTACTATACCTCATCATCCATTTCCACTCACAAAAAAATAAAAATATTTTTAAAAATACATAATTCTGTGTCAAGTTCTAATTATAATATCCTCTGTCTCCGCGCATGACTCTCCGTAATCACCATGGAATGATTGTTACATCAGATTACAAGTAAAATAATTATGGTTCAAGGAACTAAGAAAGAGAAATTAGCTGAACAATACAGCAAGAAGGAAACCATTATTTATCCAAGAAAATACATAGAGAAAAAATTTTTTTTTTCTTTCCCCCACCCACAAAAAAAAAAAAAAAAAAAAAAAAAAAAAAAAAGAACTATCATACCTTCTATTATCTGTCTTCATTGGTTTCTGCAAACCATCTCCCGTTGGCGAGCGCTTTCGGACATTGTCCATCTTCGTGGTCGAATACATGTGTTCACTGTCACTGTCTGTATTCAACTGCGTTTGTATTCTGTGGGTTGGTCGGATGTGAAGGTATAAGAGTCGTTTAGCTGTAACGGTCGCTTTGTCGGCGATAAGGTCTGTCAAACGCGAGAGTTATAAGGGTTGGTGTCTATTATTTCAGGTATTACTTGCTGCAGGGATTAGTTGTAATCTCCTTTGTTGAGGAGTTCTAAGTGTTCCGAAAGTTTTGTAAATGTGTTTGTGTTTGATAGTGTCTGACTATGGATTATACTGTCTTATGTCTTTTTGCATTGTTGTCAGATTGTGTGACGTCTATTCGTTTACGTTTGTGTGTTCGTTTTAGTAACAGCAGAGGTCTAAATATGGTGTCAGATTGTGTGTTAAGTTGTTCGTTAATAATGCTATTGTCAGTAGTTATATATAATAATATAAGAAGTATATAATGTCCAAAAAGTTGTCTAAAGGAGTTTATAATTTTGAAATCAACAAGTCTGATAAGCTCAAAAATGTAGAATAAGTAGGCCTAAATAAAACAGAATATATACGACAGTTTTAAACAATTAATGCAAAGGAATAGAATAAAAATCAATCTGTCACAGCCAGGACTCGAACCTGGATCTCTTGCATACTCCAAGCATATCGGCCCGTAAAGCAGGAGATGCAGGTTCGAGTCCTGGCTGGGACAGATAGATTTTTTTATTCTATTCCCTTGCATTATTTGTTTTAAATTTACGTGGGATAATACACCACAACTAAATTAATATATATATATATATACAAATAATGTAGATTTCAGCCATTGGAATAAAACACTTAGATTAAACTAATAGTTCTTTTATTTATTTTTTTTTTATATGTGTTAACATTCGAGTAAACGTAATTGTTCTAAATCAGCTTTAAAAGTTGATCTAACAGCAGAACTCAATAATTTTAAATGTGGATAGTGGGTACAATAGTGAGTGCGGTATTAGCTAGAACACCATTTGTCAGTACAAAGTTTTAGAGCCCATTCACTAGTATACATATACGTTAAATGATATTTTATACAAGCAGAATACCACTACTGATCTAGTAAGTGTTTTTTTTTCTTCCNGGACTTTCTCATGGTATATATATATATATAAATTTAGTGTGTGTGTAATATAACACATGTAAGTATATATAACACATATATGTAAGTATATATATATACATATGACAGTGTGTGTGTAAATGTAAGAACACTGACTCTAGACAATAATAACAATAAAATCTGGAATGCCCGCTTCTTAACTTTACTAGAAGTCTTGCAGAAACAGAAGTTTATTTTCAATAATTGTTTGAACTAAAATCTATACAAATTGGTGATACGTGCCCCTATACTTCCACTGGTTTTTTTTAAAAATCACATTGTAACACAGTAATTTAAAAATCAAACCGAGAAATTTATTTAATTTATTAATTTCTCATCTTCGAAATACCCCTCCCCGCTTCCGTATTTGTAATTTATGTTTATCATGTTAACAAAATGTTTGTCTTACATATAAGATAAATTTAGACAGTAGAATAGCAGCATAAACGATGGATATTATCTGATTACGCCTCCACCTGAGCGTTGACTAACACAAACACACATATTTGTGTTTGTGTTAACTTTAATGGGGATACAACCTTCACAGGTACATTCCTTCGGAGTTCACTATCGATTTATAATAATGTGATATGAAAGGGATTGTGAAAACTTTACCTTAGAGTGACTAATGTGTATTGACGGGGTTTAATATGATCTCTCTTCACCATCACTCGAATTGAAGTGATTAAAAATCTCATTAATAGCAGATTCTAGGTGGGTTTCGTCCTGAAGATATAATTCCTTTTTCCTCCACACGAAGCATTCACGTTACTCAAGTATGATCGCTAGTTCAAAAGCCATTCTCTAAGACAGAGAACGAAGCACATATGTATTGCCAGAGGGATATGGGGGAATATATCGATGAAATATATAAAAGCGTTATATTTTTAACAAATAACATAAATATTGTTATACTACGACTCTATAGAGAATCTATATACGGTATTGCCAAAGGTTCCGTGTGGGTATGGAGTTAGGACATTCCTGTAGGGAGTGGAACGAGAGCAGGATGCGATGCAACACCCTTCGATCCTCGCCCCTTGTTGCTTGCGTGGGCGGAAGGTTGTTGTGTGGGATTTGAGAAAGTGACCGTTCGCGAACCGCATGCGAGGTCTTTGTTCAAACCGCACATCAGGCAGGACCCGAATAACGACTGCTGGTCAGAACTACGGATTCAGCTACGAATTACTCGACATAGAGCGTTTCTTTTAAGTATTTTTTTCCGACCCCACAGACGAGAAAAAAATACTGAACAGATAATTCAACAGTTGATTATATGCTATGATTTTACAATCTAATAGGAAGCAAGTTATCATACCGTTATATAAATATCTTAAACCGCAAAAGCCTAAAAGTCAAACTAAAAAATCATAACCCAATAGTTTTTTCAAAATAAATCACGTTATCTTGGTTGTAGATAGATATTTTTTTAAATTCATATTAAGATAATAAATTCTGGGCCAGTCCCTCTTCACTCCTCTCTGACGAAGGGCAAGTAGTCTTCCAGAAAATTTTACTCATTGTAATTTTTTCTTTTTGTGAAAAAAAAACAAAAACAATTTCATACAATTCCGCTGATAATGTAGTAAAGAATACGGTGGGGATTTGGACGGTCCCCGTTTCAAATAAAAAAACATTTGATTTTATATTTGCTGTCTATTTTATTATTCTAAGTCAAGTTCTAATTATAATATCCTCTGTCTCCGCGCATGACTCTCCGTAATCACCATGGAATGATTGTTACATCAGATTACAAGTAAAATAATTATGGTTCAAGGAACTAAGAAAGAGAAATTAGCTGAACAATACAGCAAGAAGGAAACCATTATTTATCCAAGAAAATACATAGAGAAAAAATTTTTTTTTTCTAAATTTAAAGAATTTATTCTCAGAGAAGCCCCTTAAAAATCTCTTTTTTTTTTTTTTTTTTTTTTTTTTTTTTTTTTTTTTTTTGTAATATAGAACCTACTTTCGGAATTTAGGCTTTTTATTGCAACTCCTTAATATATTTCATATTTTGTTGAAAACGAATAAGTGAGAGGGCGGTTTAGAATGAAATAAAAATTTATAGTAGTAACACCTTCGTTGTTTTTTTTTTTCTGTTTCGCAAAAGATTACAGATCGCAATAGGTGTAACATGAAGTTTTTTTTAACTTATTATTATGGTACATATTACTATGTATTAATATATGTTATATTGTTAATTATGATACATAAAATTTTTAAGAAAAATGGTACGTTAAGGAAATTAACGGTAACGGTTGTTAAGGAAATAACTACGAAGTTTCTTTCTGGCTCGTAAATCTAATTTTGTCTTTTTTTTTTCTTATTTATTAAACTCATCTTAAATGTTTAATGAATAATGGGGAATCTGCTTATATTACAGTATCAAAAATCACGTAACAGATATTTTATTTTGTCTTAATTGGAGGGCTAGTATCTTAAATCATCTACCCCAGCAAAGATAAAATGAAGAATTTGCAACGGTGAAAGGCTAACCTCTTAGCACCTTGACTCATACGTCCTTGAGTGCTAACCTGAATTTACAGTTCTTCGTTCTTTACTTTGAGAAAAATAAAGGATTGAACTAACGATAATTTGGTTTTATTAAAAGTGAATTTAAAAAAAAAAAAAATTAGAGAAGAATCAGAGAATATCAGTTTGAATGGGAATGCATGGAGAGCAGAAGTCTCTCTTTCTTCTTCTAGAATCTGACAAGAGCTCTCTCAGCTCTTGGGACATATTTGCCCCAGGACGAGAGCCGGTTTCTTGGGAGTTGTGAAGGAGCGAAGACAGCATTTACCAAAAGTACAATAAACAGTTTGTCGGGTCGATTCTTTAAGTCCCAAATCAAATTTGGGAACACCTTCAAAAGCTAGTACTGCATACAGATTATGGACCCGTTCCCTGGAGGAGCATGGAGGATTCTCTTACACAGACAAGGGTGGTTATTAGCTTCATTAGATGCTCGTTAGCTTGCAGAATTCCCAGAGAAAGTGAAGCGAAATCTGAAAGCCTATAGAATTCAGTTTTAACAGTCATCAGCTAACATCTAATGAAGAGAATGTCCAATAATAATGTGGATCCTGTTTTTAAAAAAAATTGTGGAAAAAATAAAACAC
Source organism: Oncopeltus fasciatus (assembly GCA_000696205.2). Taxonomy (NCBI): domain Eukaryota; kingdom Metazoa; phylum Arthropoda; class Insecta; order Hemiptera; family Lygaeidae; genus Oncopeltus; species Oncopeltus fasciatus. The sequence goes on along the minus strand of KZ807680.1, from coordinate 329,601 downwards.
CTTATGCCAGTGAAATCTATATAAATCAAATTCCCTCAATGTTACTACAATAAGTTATATATATTTTGATAAAAAGCAGCCTTCATAGGTTGCTTAACATACTACGCTGGTCAATTAAATACTGAGTGCATGAGGGTGTCTGTCAATATATCAGAAATAACAATCATAATTTCATCATCATAATTTATTATTTGTCATCATTTTTTAAAAATGACTTGCAGGTTCTTAGTTAAATACAAGTGATATTTTAACTAATGGTTAAAATCGAAAAGTATAGATTTACCAATAATGNTGGGATAATAAACCACAACTAAATTAATATATATATATATAAACAAATAATGTAGATTTCAGCCATTGGAATAAAACACTTAGATTAAACTAATAGTTCTTTTATTTATTTTTTTTTTATATGTGTTAACATTCGAGTAAACGTAATTGTTCTAAATCAGCTTTAAAAGTTGATCTAACAGCAGAACTCAATAATTTTAAATGTGGATAGTGGGTACAATAGTGAGTGCGGTATTAGCTAGAACACCATTTGTCAGTACAAAGTTTTAGAGCCCATTCACTAGTATACATATACGTTAAATGATATTTTATACAAGCAGAATACCACTACTGATCTAGTAAGTGTTTTTTTTTCTTCCAAATTTCGTTCATTCCGAAAAAGATAAGCGATAGATCTATAATGAATACGATAAAAGAAGGGAAAAGAAGAAGTATAATTGTGATTATTATTCACAAAATCTAAATCAATAAAATAAAAAGATGTGTTTGTATTAACCCGAAATATAAAAATTTAAATCCTTCGAAGTTACAATGAAAACTTATTCGCATGCATATTGTTATTTTCAAACAAACTGTCTTTTATATTTAGGGGGATGAGGCAGATAAAAATTTGAATTCTTAATATAGATTATTTTTAAAAATATATAGAACAAAATGGGAGTAAAATATAATTTTAGAACATTCTATAACATAAAAAAAGAGTATATTGCGAAAAACGTATAAGAATATAATTTCAAATGTTCAAATGCGGACCCTCTTTTTTTTTTTTTTTTCTTTTTTTTTTTTTTTTTTTTTTTTTTTT
>KZ807680.1:246204-265711 GCA_000696205.2 Oncopeltus fasciatus | reverse complement strand
CAGTTTACAATGTGAACAACCACCCTGGGGAGATTTCTCCACTCAACGCCATTGCCCTGATGATGGCTTACTAGCTAAGCCGAAACGTTGGCATAAATAAAAATATTACTCCAAATTTTGGTGTATATTTTTTTCTTCCTGGCCGAAACCCCGACCATTCTCACATGATATTCGAGACGGCCAACTAACCATCAACCACATTTAATAGTTTTAGTGAAAAAGTATTACTAAATAACTAAATATATTTTTTTTAAGTATTCACTTTTTGAAGTTATAAATTTATTCTAAAAAATAATAATAATATTATATAGCAAGTTTGAACAATGAATTGAATAAGGAAATAAATAGAACAGGGTAAAACTTAAGAATTTTCTAAGAGATCATGTGTCAGTTCAAGCTAGAGAATTTTTATGAATGCTCCAGAGAAAACAATTTTAGATAAGCTTGTAAGTCTACACCTCTCCCTCAGTGACACTTCCTTTTTTTCTCTCTTGACAGCTGATAACGATATCAGCAGTTCTAGTGACTGCACCGCTTCAGAATCTGTAAAGCAACAGGCTGCAGCATCTGTCAGGCACGTACCTAGAGCATGTCTCGAACCCAAGGACTCTGATAACCGGGGCATTTTCCTCCGGTGAATAAGCTCTCGGGAATGTCGTAAGTCTTCAGAACGGCTTTAGAGAGCATTTTAAGTCCCCACTTGAAAGCATGAAACACTGCAACGCCGAGAACACTTTGAAACGTACTTGAAGTTAAAAGTTTTTCTTGACAATGAAGCCATGCGTCTTAACAATAACTTTTCATAAGCACAATTAATTCTATAAGCACTTCAGTAAAGAAAATTATTTGATAAAAGAGAAGTGTGAAAACATGAAATAAACAAGGTCATCTTGGAATATCAGATCACAATACTAATAACCACAAATAATAAAATGTGGCTTCAGAAAATGTGGTTTTTCATTCTCTCGGCTCGAATGAACTTAAAGATATTGTGCAGAGTATAATATATTGTATATCGCACATGGATGTATAAATTTAAAATAAAATAATTTTTGTATAAGAAAGAGTAAATTGTTGTTTTTTTTTTTAATTGTCTGTTCAATACTCCTACATAATGAATTTGGTATTTAACGATTGACTTTTTGTTATAAATATCCTTTCCCAATGCACATTTATTATCTGCAGAAGATAATTTCAACATTTTCAAGAGGAGAGAAAAAAATGGAGAATAATATGGATTAAATATACGTTTGAACTGAAGCCCCTATTGGTTGGAAGGATGCTAACCCGAATAACATTTAGTTAATACACATTCTGCTGGGAGCGCTGCCTTCCTTAGTTCAGAAAGAAATAACCACTTTGGACACCCCACCATCCTCCCAGGACTCGGTGTCATGTATATACTTCTCTTCTTGCTCCTCTTTTCTAACTATGAGTTACCTCATATTTTATCTATAGAACTTTGTTAACTGTAGCGCGTTTAAAAAAATAGTGGTGGAATCCATGTATTAACTAACTGAATGTTTCATAATGAATGTTATGTATTTCCCAACATTCGGGATAACATGTATATACTAGCCCGATACAAGGTGACATGTGGGCCGACCAATCATCGTCTCCCGAGAGAGAATTGTGCGATATGTACATATTGCGTTCGATAATAAGGTTATTTATACAAATAAACGTGGGAGAGCCAGTACTCTGCAGGGTAACAAGTGTGGGTAGTTGTTGTATTTCGCAGGATTCGATGACTATCTTCCTGAGAACTTACTGTTGCAAGCTCAGCTTGTCAGTCTAACAGCCAAAATAATTCCACAGAGGCTACTTGTAAGTAATTTGTTACAAAAAGGAATTAGGAGCGATAGGTTTTATTGAAATTAAATAGAACAAAAATGTTTATTTAGTCTGTAGTCTGATTACTAACTAATATTATATGAATTACTCATTGAATTCATTGACGTTTTTAGAGTAAATACTTTTAGCTCAAGTATAAAAGAGAATTATTCCTATAAAATAGATAATCTTAAGAATTGTGATAAAGTGTTATAATAACTAATTCACAGAGTGTGTACTTCTTCCTCTCTAATTTTTAATTATAGAAAGATTTTGATCATGTAATTGAACGTTTTGAAATCGGTAGTAATTTCATTTCGTTTTTTGACTGCCCATTTGCCACCTGTTGTTTTTTAAACCTCATATAAACTCAAGCAATATTATTATTAAATCCATACATTACAGATAATCCCTCATCCCTCCTCCCCTCTAATACAGTCAAATTTTTTAAAATTTACTGTAATAGACGTGGTTTTATATAGGGGATTTTCAGAAAACACAGGGCAAAATATCCCTTCTATAAACCTAAAGTCTGAGAGAACACACTTTCTATCAAAAACCCATCATTTACCACAGCCAATAAATCCTATTCCGTATTTAACTTAGTTTATTGGATGATAAGGAGACTGGGAGATACTATATTTAGTGAGATTAAGCACATATGCTAGAGAAAGCACGAAATCTATTTAAATTTCCTCATGTTTCATTTTGAAATTCGAGTATTAAAAAAAAAAAACTACAACTTATAGTAAAAGGAGTAAAGCTGGTCGAGATATATTTATCAAATATTAAATTTTAGATTTTTAAATCTGCCAATCCATTATGCAATATTATATGAAAAACGTATGTTAAATGTCTTATGTCATACAAATCGAAAACATATTGCTTCTAATACTTTTTAAATAATTAAAACTTGCTTAAAGGGCAAGCAATACTTTACTTAAGGGCAAATTTAATCATTTTATAGATTGAAAAAGTCAGTAACAAATCATGTTCATAAGCAAACAATGAAATGAAAGAAATAGCATAAATAACATAACCATTAAAAGTACACGTTACTAACAATTAGCAGAAAATCAATGGGATTTTATGTCCTTCCGTAAATTTCTGACTCTCATCTTACATTACTCTGCAGAAAGATTGTGAAATATCTTTGGTAAGACGAGCATGCAGCCATATTGCTATTCATGATTACGTTCCTCAAAGCCGATTGACAATTTCATACTTCTGTGCACTTTATTACTAGAAAGGGTTACGCATTATACTGCGATTTATGTTATCCTTTTACCAAGATAGCTTTTGAGCAATCTCAAAATTATCAACTACAGCGTTAGACCATTCAAATAATTGATTATTTTAGAATTTCTTAGTTTTAATAAAATAGTTTTGGTATTTTCTTTTTTTTTTTTTTAATCTAATATTTTACTTTCCCAATTTTGTCAAAATAAAATTTTCTCACCGTGAACCGCCATTGGATAAAGAACACTCTGAAATCATTCGTGGCTGCAACATAACTTTATAGTTAGTTATTACATAGTTATTGTAAAAATTCGAATTTTATTTTAGTGATAAAGTTCACCAAATATAGCAAGACCTCTTTCTCCTAAAATATAAGACAACAAAATATAACTCAGTTATATATACTCCACAGATGACTATAGAGTAAAATAATAAAATAAAAGAAATTAAATAAACATCTGGGTAATAATTGTTTTTCAACGGTAAACAAATATATGCGCACAAGTATGTGCGTGAGTGAGTAAACGGATATACTCTATTATCAATTTATTTTCTTATTTCAATAAATAAATATTTTGCAAGGTTTGTGTAAAAAGAAATTTAACTAGTTATTGAATATTGCAGGCCTTGGTTCAATAAAATGTTCTACTTCTTCTAAGCAATATTTACAATGATAAGAAGTGAAGAATAGTTTTAGAATTATTAAAAAGAATTTCTTTTTAAAGAATGTAAAAAAATAACACATATCTGGTCTGGCAAGGAATATTAATAAATAAAAAATAATCATAACATGAATGCAGATGATATGAAGAATTATACCCCTCAAGAAATGATACGTTATCAATAATAAAAAATATTTTGTTTACAAATTAGTTTTTATTTATTCAAATCCCAATACCAAATCCCCGACTAATCCTTCCTCTCATTAAAAANAAATAATGATAAAGAAACAAACTCCTCTTTTTATTAGTAAAATGTTGAATAAATTACATTAAAATTTTTATTTATAACACAATAGCACTTTAAAGAGTAGGTAAATCTCCTGTGGAAAGCAGGAGACCCGGGTTCGAGTCCCGGCAGAGTTAGTAAGATTTTTTTTTTTGGCTCCCTCTGCATTTTTTGTATTAAAGATCAGACTTTCTTAAGTATTCTTTCCATTCAAAAAATTCACTCTACTTAATGGTTTAATACTATCCACTGATAAATATAGTTTTATTTTTTGGCGTTATTTTTATTCGTCTTCGATTGAAGGTATCGTTCCGACGAACACAAACATGATATCCGCGCTGAATTTAAACATTTATTTGTTATAATTAAATTAATCTTAGAGAATAGTTGTAGGGGTATGACTCTGGACGACAAAGTTATTTCCCCTCCATTAGGAATGGTTCATTTAATCGAGGGAACATAACGGCTACTTTTTCTCAGCCTTATATATTACATGTTTTCCTTCCTGGAGGTTTTCGCTAAAATAAATAAATATGTCCGTCACGAGGAAGCTGGGTAAAATAAGCGAATTTTAAACGTTATATTTTCAAAAATAATTAAAAAACCAAACTATATATTTTAGTTGGTCTAATAAATTTTATAAATTGCTTTATGAACTTTACTTAACAGTTGACAATTATATTATGTATACAAAACTTTTGTTTATAGAAATAAATAACTTTTACTTTTCTGTTAAATATTTCGTATTCCTATATTAACTGGGATATTAAATATTCTCAATGTAAAAGTTTCTCTAAACTATGGTTCATTATGGTTAGATTTAACACTAACGAACTCGAAACATTTATAGCGGTATATCAAAGAAGTTAATATACAATTACATTGTATTGACATTACTTCGAAAACTAGGACAAATAATAAAACTCTTAAATATATATCCACTCTGCAGTAAGTGCTTTTCCGAAATGCCAAAAGATTATTTGAACTTGTGTTTATTTTTCATATATGTGAGAGTAATTGAATACAAACGTTTTCAAATTTCTAGTAAATAGTGCTTCTCAGAAAATTAAAAGAAAGATCACATCCCTTATCAAAAATCAATTCATAATTTATCAACAAAACATATTAATATTAATTTTCAAGAAACCAATATTCTTTAGTAATATATTAACATAGATAGATAGATAGGTAGATAGGATAAATACAAAAATATAATTACTTTTTAAGTTCCTTCATTGAAATGATTCATTTAAAATTACTGTAATGAACAAGAATTTACTGAATGGATTGACTATCTCTCGCTACGTGCTCATTCAATTTCCAGTCAATATATTTCAGATAGAATTTTAAAAAATATACATTCATAAACAAAAGCTAAATCTAAAATAAATTATCATCTTAAGAAACATTAATATGATAATTAGAGGTTTTTTGTTGGGCTTCAGTCAAGATAGATCTAAAAAAATACAAATTAAAAAAATATGTATTTTTTTATTTATCTGCCAACGTTTCGGTTTACATTGTAAGCCATCTTCAGAGCTATCATAAAGGCATCTAAAAAAATGCATCTGAATCTAAACGATTAATGAAATAATCCTCACAAATTAATCCTTTTGCCTCACGAATGCAATTATTTAACTTTACATGCATTTACTTTAAAATCAGTCAAGGATTCGGGTAGTTAAATTTAATTATGAGTACAGATAATTTAATTGAATTATAAAATATTTAAGTTTTAAAATTATGAATACTTTATAAGTTTTTTATTTGTTTATTTTTATCATTTTGGTTGGTAACTCTTCTCTTATTTCGGTAATTATTTTCTTCCCCGCCAAGGAGAGACATCATTCAAAACAAATTAGCATAAAAAAAAAAGATGAAGAAAACAAGAGACAATAAACCTGGCCACCGTTCATAAATATGGGATTAGATATTCGCCATGAGCGAAACTAATGGCCTTGTATTGTACTGAAAAAACGTCTCGTACATAAGGACTTGTTCTCGCGAAGCAGTTCATTAGGAACGGTCTATTTGCAGGGGATTTTATGTTCGTCAAGCCTCCGGAGGGGAAACATACAAGGGGACACCACCCCCAAGGAATGGTGGCAACTCTAACTGAACTGCAAACATGACTTTGGACATGGGCGGGGGAGACGGGACATTGCATTCGGATCACGGGGGGCCGGTACCTTGCGATACCCTGAAGCCGTGATCGAGCTTACCCAACACTGGCACCATGAGAACTGCCTTGGAGTCGACTCGAAATTCAGATGGGGCAGCCAGGTCGGCTGACGTGAGCTTTCGCCGCTACACGCAAATTGTCCAGTCGTTTGCTCCTCGTTTTTTTTTTAACAAAGTGGTCGAAAGTTAGCTGCCAATTTGATAGGGATCTCACGGTGATCTTACAAATTGCCTATTATCCCTAAAATGCTGGGTGAAATGTCCTCATTGAAACGGATTATTCCACTAAGATCGTTCATAAACGCAAATTTGTTTGGAAAGAAGAAAGCAAAACGAGCTCTCTAAGTATAACTGATCGTTATCATAGTTAAATATAAAATTCAAAAGAAATTTAAGAAACATCGGCATAAAAATATCTTAGAAGAGTATGGAGAGACCACATACGACATATATTTTAGTATATCTAAAAATAAATTTGCAAGAAAACACCGGCTCTTACTCAAAGATACCAAAATATTTAACAGCTGCAGAGAGAATAAAATACATTATAAATTATGGAAAGAAGATGTCTGCGTTATTTTGACAAAATAAATTATGCTTTACAAACACCTTAACTCAAAGAGGGAGAGGGGTTAAATTTCTATTCTCTAACCTTAAGTTTTTTGTTGTTATTTTTTGAAAAAATTATTATCACTGCATAACTAAGATTGAAGAGTAAATAATTATATGTATGACAAATTGAATTGGAGACATTACTTATTTAACCTTATACATAACGCATACGAAAAATATATGACCATTAACTTTTCGGCTGCCCCGGAAGGAAGAATTTGGGAACAGCACATCCAATTATCAAAACCTCGAACTAGAACGGGAAGGCTTATACTCACAGGGCGTACATTTCAAGCTAAAAATTCAGTGTCAAATAGATAAAAATCACACTTAAAATCGGTTTCCCAGGTCAAAAGATACATCTGCCACGACCAGCAAAAAGGATTTTATGAATAATGGGAGAAAAGAAGATATTTGGAGAAAATCACTGATAAAAATTTGATCTCATTAGAATATTTTTTATACTTTTCGGTGCCGACATGAAAGTATGAATTTGTCTCCTATCGGTATTGCAAATATTCTCTTCCAATGAATGACAATGGGGTTTTGGAGAACCGCTTTTATATTGAAGAACCGTCAGAAATCAGTGATTTCCTTGATCCGATGTGCTTCATTAATTCAAGTTTTCCCATAGAACTCTCAATCAGATTTGTAAACATGTCTCCATTATATATCTCCCTGAAAAGAGTACGCCTCTTGCAAGAAAAAGTGGTTCGGAGCCTCCCTTGCATTCAGTCTCCTTTTGGGACATTCAGGTAGAAAAATTACTTCATGGTTTAAAATCCCTTTATGGGAGGATATCTGGAATCCCCTTTTGTGAAAGAGGCCCGTTGGCGCCCCAGGTCTGCGGCCAACGAGTACGAGACGTGGTCGGGGAATGCCTTTGTCCCGCGTCTGGGGGCCGTTCACCTGATGACGTCATAGCACACCGCCTCTCTCTCTCCCGTCTGCACTCGGACTTCTCCGGCTCAGCTTAGCGAGACCATCCTCCAATGCTTCGAGCTGCCAGATGTCGAGATTAGGAGCTAATGTCATCCGAAAAGAGAAGAGGCATCAGGTGTTCACAGAAAAATGGAGATCAAATCCTTCTTACGTCCATGGAATATAAAAAATAATACCAGTCATTAGATATACAAAAAACCTATATCTTATTTTCTTTTTAAAAGTTGATGCTGTAAGACTAATATATTTAAACCCGCCTGCTATAAGAATAATAAAATGTGTGTATTATTTATTCTTCTGTGTATCGAGGCGAGGTTTCAATTATAATAAAGGGTTCTATCAAATCGACAAGTCCATACTTTGCACAAAATTATTTCATTACACAGCTGAGCACACCCATCCCATAGGTATCTTACTTGCATCTAAACTGGAAGAGTCGGTAGATCTCGAAGCGTTGAGCCGCATAATTAAATAATTTTGTGAGAAGTATAGATTTGTCGATTTGACAAAACCATTTATTGTATGTACTATATTTGTTTAATAAGCAGAAAATTCAATACTATTCTTTACTTTCTCCCTTTTAGAGATAATTCAGAACTTTCAAAAGCCCAAATTTCCTTCCATTTTTATTTATATTATCAGTTATACTACGTTTCAGGCTTCCGTGTAATAACTATTTTAAGGCTTCTTTTTTAAAATTACATTAATTTTAAAATTAAAAATATGTAACGCTGTACCAGGTAGGTACATGTCAACATTAATAAAGTTATTAAGTCACAATAAAATGTAAATACGTATTTCTATAGTAACAAATGTAACGTATATGTTTTAAAAGAAGAGGCAATATTTTGCACCCATTCGCCAAGACAGTTACAAAAAGTTAATTAATAGTTATAAAAGGAGTAAACTTATGGAAGGCCGAAACTCACTATAAAGAAAAAAAATAGAAATAAAAGTAGCCGGGATATGAAAATCCATATTTTTCTCTANATTGTTGGGCGGCCCCTATTACCTTTTAATTATTTAACTATATAATATAGAAACGAAAATCTTTACTTTTGTAAATGGCTGAATGAACTATTTTGTCTTAAAAAATTTGAGTAAGGGAGGGTGTGGAGGAAAACCAAATTGAGTTATCGTCAATATCAGAGATATTTATTTTACTATTAAAATAAAAAATAAAAAAAAACACTAATAAGTAAAGAACATAATATAAAGAAAAAGTACTTTTCAAATATTAATCCTCAATATTTTTTTTTTCTTTCGAAAAGCCCATATGAGAAGATAATTAAAAATGTTAAGGGCTTATATCAATTATCCCTCCAATACTTTCCTTAGCCAGTCGCAGCGATATGACCTTTTATTCTCAATTGAGAAATGGAAAATACGTTTCTATTCACACTAATAAAGCGAGATAATATCTAATCAAGAAGAATCATAATAATAACAAAAAAAAGTAGGAGTTATTCACAAATATATCATAAAAAAACATTTTTTTTATTCGATCGATTAATAAATTCTTTCTCTCCTATTATTGCTTTGCCTAGCATGCCATTAATTCTGTCAGTTACTCTCTTATATAACGTAATGCAATCCAGATAGTTCGCGCACCCGCCGCGTGTGGGATTTATGCTGGACAGTCTGCTCCGGATAAAATAATCATGGAAAAATTTAGCATTTCTTATTGGCTCGCGACAGATGACATGAAAGAGCAATGCGTCTCGCCTTACCTGTCACTTTCGAATGATTGAGGGGGGAGGGGGCATCTTGACAGTGCGCATGGTGAGGGGGGGAGCATTATGACAGTGCGCATGGTGGGGGGGGGGGAGCATTATGACAGTGCGCATGGTGAGGGGGGGGGGAGCATTATGACAGTGCGCATGGTGAGGGGGGAGCATTATGAAAATGCTCATGGTGGGGGGGGGCATATATGAACTCCCCTTGGTCCTGCAGCACAGACTGATTGACCTTAAATCCAACGGGTTTTGAATTTAAATGAGCAGCCTTGAACGCCTGGCACTCACTCTCGGCTTAGGGGACAGCCAAGTATGTTTCTAAATGTTATTCATCTTAATGGTGGAAATGAATTATTTCAGTACATTTCTCACAGAACAATCAAGATATTCACTTCGTTTGAAATTACATGTATGTATATATACATATATATATATTTGTCCCTTAAGTTGGCAATTTTTAAAATTACAAATCTAAATTCGGTATTTAAGCTTTTATTGAAAGCCAAATCGTTACTGGGTGAAACCGGTCTAATTGGGTAGGTCTAAACCCCGAAAATAGTGGTATGAGATCAAAATTTAAAATCTGAGTAACTTAAAGAAAATAAAATTTAAAATAAAATAAGTGTAAAATATAATTTCACAACATTTATATTCAATGTCAAGGAAAGAGGGAGAGAGGAAAAAATGTAATATCTTCTTTGTTAATGTACTTTTATAGCATTTATATTCAATAAATTTTTATCAAAAAAAAAACTATATAAGATAAATAAGAATGAAATTGGAAATTACGAGTATTGGGTGGGCCCGCGAATTTTAAAACGCTTCATTGCAATGAACTCATTTCTCGTTGAAATAGGATGAGGTAATATCTTCGTTTTTATTTGAGCTACGAAAAAGTTTATAGAACATAACAGGTGTAAAATGTAATTTTCTAACATTTACGCTCAATAAAAATTTTATGATAAATGCTTGTTAAGAAAAAAAATTTGCGGATGTAACTAAATAGCAGAACCCCTCCCCCATTCTTTTTTCCCCGCCAGTCAAGAGCGAAGGGTTGTGTTCATACCTTTTACACACATTCTTCTCTCCGTATTGTGCATTTTTATTCGTATTTATTAATCGTTATTTAGTCTTATTTTTAATCTTATCTTTTAGTGTCTAACAAATAAAAATATTCTTTCTTGTTATATAATTTTCACTACGGAATTGATAGCAATTTTCCCAAGACACTAAACTGTTGTCACAGCACTATTAAATACTATTTCAGAATAATCCAGACACAATTATTTCAGTTTCACGGATTTGAGTGAAATGTCTTATAAATTCTGCACTTTTAGTATATGTTTTGTAGTTACAAAATATAATCTATAATAACTACTATATAATTAGTTAATTATAAACTTGCAAATTTACTTTTAAAAAGTTGTTTATTATATAACAGCAAACTGCAACAGTAATCACTAGTAATAGCGAACATAACTGTGACAGTGGAAACAGATCCTGACCAGTAAAAGTAGGACAAGATGTTACTCAATACAGTTCTGAACATTAAGGCATGATTAGGACATTTTGACATGAAAATAGTAAATATTTTTGGCAAACACTTGAACAAATAAAAAGTAATTTCATCTGGTGAATTCATTTATGAATGAATCTATCGATGAGCAGATATAAAGACAGCACAATTTTTCCAGTCACAGTTTATTCTCTTTGAAAAAATTCTATACAAAATCATTATTTCCAAATTCTCAAGCAGCATACATAAGAAATTTATTGCATTAACATTTGAATTGGCATGCCTTTAATTATTAGCAGATCCTCGAATCTGCTGGAGTAAAGAAATAAATACCTAAAGAAATACAATTTTATATTTGCTATAAAACGCTATTGAATTATTTAGTTACTAGTTTTTTAAAATTATAAAAAATAACTAATTGTGACTTTTGGGTTTTAAATTTAAAAATTGCTGTTCATGTAACCCTAAAACCTAGGGTAGGTCATGATGTTGATCGCCCTATAACCTGATCCTAATCCTAATCCTAGGGTAGGTTTAATTTCTTTGCGCTTGATATATTTTTCTGATTAATAAACATAACTTGTCAGTGTTTTAAATTAAATAGTATGCCAACTAAATCGAAAAAACTTTAGTATTTACACTTGACATTTCAGATAAGCTCCTTTCCTATTCGTCCGATTTCGCTTTATAAGGAATTCCGTTTTTTCGTTTTCCTTTCAAATCAACATGTCAAACGTCGTTAAGAAAACGGATTTTAGATCGTTGTCAGAAACTTACATCAATGACAAAAAAAAAAGTATATATATANGGTGAATATGGAGGGGAGATGTGTGGGAGGTGGCGCACAACCCACAACCCACCTACTTCATTATTAAGTATTATCCTTATTGTGCGTTTTATGCTATATGTAACCGACCATAACTTGTAGAATATTAAATTTTTAACATTTTATGTTTTATAATTTGTATTAGTAACTCTAAAAATTAGAAATATATTGATTGATAGTTATCAATTTTTCTCTTTGTAAACTAATTTTCACTCTTACCATTAGATTTCAACTAAACAAATCCGTTTAACAACTAGCAAGAAGATACCTTAATATTTAATTAAATGTATTTATTTTAAAAATGGGAGGCCCGATCAACTCTCAAATTTAAATTCTACCATTTTTTTCGTAATTCCCCACACACAAATATATATCTTAGGTATATATAGAAAATGAAACACTGGCGGCTGCGATATATAGTAATCATGAACAGGTCCGATAGAGGGAGCTGCGCCACACAAAAAGGAAATATCACAAGGAGTAAAATTTTCGGGGATCTCTCGCCCTTTGTCAGTGAGGAGTGAAGAGATACTGTAACTTTACTCACAAACACACACATACCTATAATAAATACATAGTATAGGTATGGGTGTCTTTGTGATTAATGCTATTTATTTTACTCACACCGATGGGCATGTGGCCAGGAGAGAGCCTAATTTAAGAGTTAAATGTACATTTATTTTAATACAGGCCTTTTTCTTTCTATCTCATTATTGACTGTGAAAAAATTCTATATTTTTCAGTCAATGATTCTCCTTGTCTGACTTTACCTAAAACTGTGGAACACTATTAATCTCCAAATTAGGCATATCAACTATTAAGGGGCAGGGGTTTTTTATAATATGAATTTCATTGAGACCCTATTACCAGGAGGACCAGGCAGCATTCACATTATTTAAGTTTGTGTGTAAGAAATATTTTGGTTTAATTGATTACAGGAGTAGTGGAAAGTATTCATGGTTGCATGAAGATGGTATGCTGATGAGATAAGCCCGAGTGGCGCAATCCTCGTTACCTCTGAAGCGAGTAATCCGTCACTAATCACTTCTAGTTCCGATCGGTGCCATCAGTGAGTTGCCCACAACCCCAAAGGACCCGTGGGGATTTCCACAGAGGCTTGCGGTTCTGTTTTTGACGCAAGATGACACGAGCTTGTGCTAAAGATGAGAACGAGGATTGCAGAGGTAAATGCTGTGCGGAGGAATAACCCCTACAAAAAAAAATCAGTTACTACAAAGCATGACTGACTTGGCCTATTGCGGTAAGCCCGCCCTAATACGAGAGGAGACCTAGTTCTTCTGAGGAGAACTGTTTTCTCGCGGTAACGGTCTACCCAGCGTACCTGTGAACCGAAAACTAGTTGAGTTGTTAGTGCAATCCAAAACAACTTGGAGCCAGCTGCATTTCGCAGCGGGGGAGCTTGGCTCCCTCTTCTTTCTGTTGTTTTTTATTGTGAATCTTCTGTCATTTCCAGCGTTATACATGGTAGATCTAACCCACCTTGCACGACCACTAAAGTTTTTCAGTTTCCGCACAGTATTGGTCTCTCTCACCCCACCACCCAATATGCTCTGATGAAGACCTAAAATTGTTGGTAAATAATACATTTTTGTTTACTAATCTGTTTTAATTCTTCAGCTCCCAAGAGCGAATCCCTGACTAACCTCTCCTCCTTTTCTGAGTTTTTCACCTTCCTATTTCTATGTAAATATATATATATATATATATATATATATATATATATATATAGAGAGAGAGAGANTATACCAATTATGAAAAAATTCTTATTTATTGTTTCCAGCCGATCCCCCTAATCTCTAAAAAAATGTTAATATGAACAGTTCTGACATATTAATAAAACATTTTCATAAATTAATATTTGAAGGACCATAAAATAAAAAACAAAAATCCTCACAAGGAACGACAGGCTTACCAATACTAGAAATCAACTACTAATTTATACTTTCACCGGACTATAAAGTAAATTATTTAAAATTAGCTTGAAACTAAATACTAAAAAGAATGTTAACTAAATGATTTCACTGAAATTATATTAAAATTTTAATTAATTCATGTCAAAAGTTAATTTTTTAAATTGTGTTTATAAATGTTCCAACTAACGACACTTAATTTCCAACTAAACATCAAATTGTACTGGCCTTTTCAGATTTGATGTACCCAAGAGAAAAAAAAAAAACAAGAAATTCTTGTAATCACCTAAAACAAAGAAAAAAAAAGAATATAAAACAAAAACTTTAATTTGACTAACAGTATTTAAGTGATTTATAATTTTTTGAAAGATAAGATTATTGATTCAATGATTTTGTTGCCTGCAATTACCACGCATAGAACTTTCTTTCTAATTAGTTGTTATTTTAAATATTTTTAATTATTTTAATTAATAATTGAATGACAAACAAAATTGAACAAACAACGTAATTATATTTTTCTTGAAGCATATTTACCAGTTATTCAAAACCAGCAAGCTATCTTATTGGTCATCCTATTACTTCAGTGTCCAGGCACAAAACTGCCATGATCCACAACACACTGCGTGTTGGACGCACTCCTGAGATCCCAAAATGGCGGTACATCCATTATTCATCGTCCATTTCCAAAATATCTTCCCAAAATATTTTTTTTTACATTTTGTAAAAAAGGAAGATTTTTTAGATGTGGCCGATCTTGGAACGCGATCTCCAGGGCTGTTTCGACTAAACAGAGTTGGGACAAATACACTTTTTACCAAGCAGGGCTACTCAAACGTCTTAGAGAGAGCGCTGGTTGCCAAGGGGACCCCAGGCCACGTGACACGTACAACCAGTTTTCTAACACGGGAAAATCACATGTTTACCACTCAACAGTAATACAAGTAAGGTATGCATATAACTGTGGAATGCGAGCATGTAACAATTAATTAATGCTGAAGAAGTTTAGCCGTGATTCATCTAGTTTCAATCCAAGGAAACCGAGCACACCAACAGCAGCTAATTAATAAAATGAAAAAAAAACACATCTAGATTTATTGATTGCTAATCTATAGAATTTAATTTATTTGTAAACACTATTAATAAAGGATGTTTCTCATTCTAAAAAGTATAAAACTTTTTTTTTATTCCATTTTTTGCTTTTATTCATATAAAACAGATATTTAAATATCTATGCTATCCTCATTACTACGTCATGATTATACAAAAAAAACTACACATGGAGTCAGATTTATTTTATTTCCTTAAATTGAAAAATGCAAAACATTTTAACTTACAGATCAGGTTACAAAGAAAAAAAAATAGATAAAATGTTAATAGTACATATCAATACTTTAGAAAAGCGATAAGTCACATTTTCAGTTATTTACAGATAGAATTTATAACCTATAAAGTATAAGGTAAGCAAATAAATCATATGAATGGTTTACAACTCCCTTTCTGGTGGGAGGGGCTATCTGCAGGTAGTCTCCCTTACTCTAACCCCCATTGGGCATATTTCTCTACAAAAGCCTGTCCCCTAGGTGGAGGACCTCGAAATAACAGCGCCCAAACGGATAAACCAGGGGTTAAACCTGCCTGGCTTACTCTTACTCTGCGCTATTACTTCAACCTCAATAAAATCACTTCAGAATTTAATTACAAAGGAACTATGAAAATTATTCCCATGTTACATTATATATGGGCATAGATAAATAAATAAATATAACGTTACATTCATAAATTCCTTCGAGCCAGCTAAAGAGATGTTATGCACGAATCATGTCCAAGGCTGTTCTGGTCCGTTATCTGAATTATCTCCAGAATAACTGGCTATAGTCGCGACGTTGAAGGAGACCTGACGTTGACTTGAATATACATAAAGGACGGATACCATTAATGAAATCTGTAAGCCTACGGGTGACTGACAAATCATCTAAGTAAGCAAATCCTCACTACTAGTATTGCAAAATTACTTTATTGCACGTCTTTGTGTATGTGTGCATGCAAGAGCGTTATAGATTATTGAGATTCGGCCAAGCGAATATACACATACACATAAATAATACGTACAAAGATCGCAACAGGTATACGAATCAACCTACACAGTGATGCCTCCCCGGACATGAGGGTTTTCACCAGCAACCCCTAATATGGAAACCTAAATTTTGCTGGCCCAGGTTTAATTATTAAAGGTATCCCATTCGAATATCTCATATTGTAAAACTCGCTACATTTTTTATTAAAATGACGACATCAAGTTAGAAATACAAACCCTAGGCTTTTGTTAGGCAACCAAGTCATGTGACCATTCGATGAGGAAGGGTTGCTTTAAATTATTATTAAAGCAAAATAAATTATTTACCCTAAGATGATTTTAGTTGGGNCGTACCAGTCCATGGAACCTCCTCGTGGAGCCTACTACGGAACGCCTACGTAGCAGAATGGATCAGTTCGGATTCATCCACTTCGGGTTCGAGTCCCGCTCTGGGTAGACTGAAGAGTTAACATTAACT
Source organism: Oncopeltus fasciatus (assembly GCA_000696205.2). NCBI lineage: Eukaryota > Metazoa > Arthropoda > Insecta > Hemiptera > Lygaeidae > Oncopeltus > Oncopeltus fasciatus. The sequence goes on along the minus strand of KZ807680.1, from coordinate 249,395 downwards.
GCTTACGATTTGGAATATTAACGAAACTTCAAATATATAATTTCTTTAATATTATTATTTAGGAACACCTCTCAGACGACATGAAGGCGAGACAAACAGAATAAACTATACTTGACAGTGACTGACAGAAATACAGATAAACCATGAATTCTACATATTGGGTATAAGGAAGAGCCGTGTACATAAAACTAGTTAATTGATGAGTTACTGAATGAATGTATGTTTGAAGAATTTAAAAAAGTTTAATCTTGCTTAAAAAGTTCAAATGTCTGTTCCTTTTTATTTTTAATAATAAATTGAGCTTTAGGCCTTTTAACAATTTTTAGTGCAAGGGAATAGAATAAAAATCACATTTAAAATTCGTATAAAATGAAAGTGGACCGGTACTGAACTGCCCACTCCCTGTACGCTTACTCGCGGAAAACCAGCTGGACGTAGAGACACGAAATAAGGATGCAACCAGGGTCGTTTTGAGTGCTCTCGGGTCGTAGTAGCACAGCTGTACAAGTGTCAAGCCGTGAACGGCGTAATTTATTTTTATGTTGGGGGTTATTTTTCCCTTATTTATCGCCTTGACGAATGTCTGCAGCTGGGAGAAGGGCGAGAGTGACTGGTTTGCAGCCATATCCTTTCTAATTCTCCCCACAGCTCTCGAAAAGGCAGAGAAAGTCCACATTCACTTAGAATATATCCCACATAGAAGGCCCATCAAGTCATCCCTTAAACAATCAATCCACCTGCTAGACAGAATTCCTTCATTTTGTGTGGAAAAAAAACTCTCAAGTATCCGCGCACAATTCACCATAAATCTGATTTTTTTAAATCATCAATAATCAGAACTACAGCTAAGAAAAAGGAGTAGAAACTTCCTTCACCAGAAAAACTTCCACTGAAGTAAACCTCCTTTTGTTTTGATTCTACTGAAAATAATGATCTCATGTACTTTTAATGAGTTACAAAAAATAAATCATTGGATAAAAATAGAGAAGGAATTAATTATTTACGCCATTCTCTGAATATCTCTTTCTATAATTCTATATATCCATATCGTAACTCATTACTATTATTACATGGTGCTTTCTCTTGACGTCATCTTCAGAGTCCAGCCTAGGCAGTTACTTATCGAAATATAAGAGCTTGCCCAGTTTCAAGGTTGTTTAGAATACAGTGGCAACCCCAGCCAGGAAGCCCATTCTCATCATTCTATTCTCTTGCATTAAATCATCAATAACCCTTAGTTCCCTCAGGTTTATTGGTGGACAAAATGGGCGACAAAACTTTATCCAGTAGTTTAGTCTTAACTTTAGTCTAACCGATCAACACAAATATGTATGATACAATATAAACACTGTTAAATAACCCATCCTTTAATGTTGGCATACTTTTGAAGAGAACAATAATTGGTAGAAATTAGAAAGTATGAAGCACTTATAAAATAATTACATATCCCTATAGCTTTTTTTCCAGCTCATAAAATGGAAATAATAATGAAAATATAAGCAAAATATATATTCATCGATAATTTACAATGTAATTATCATTCAAAGTAACTTTTTTTTCGGTATTACGAGATAATCACTATAATAAGTATTAATAATAATTACCAATTCCCAGGTGAATTTTTTTTACTTTCATCCATCGTGAGTGTCTATGATATAAAGAACTTGAGGCTGGAAGACGAATCATCCATTCAGAAGAGCCTTGTACCACCTCATGAGTGCTGCTATTGAAGCCAACCTCGACTGGAGTCATTAATCCATCTTTAACCAGAAGGTATCTCCTCGAGGCTCAAGCTGGAAGTCTATCTCAGTGTCATACTCGCGGGCGGGGACAAGAGCGAATTCCCCTTGCGCCAGCGGAAGGCGTGGGGTCGGGACAAAGCAACGGTCTGTCCTTGCCACCTACCTGCAGTGCCTTGGCAAAGCCGACTTCCGCATTTGGCCGAGGGCCTCCAACGCACCTATGGGATGGGCACTCATGGCCTCCAATCGCCACTGGCCAAGGGCCTATTTTATTTAATTGCATATCAGATGTTCCTGTACTACACTACTTTTAACCCTTTATTTTAGGGGTATTTAAAAAAAACAAGGTGATTTCCAAAGTATAATTAATTCTCGTGGCTTTTGAAAGTTACTGTTCTTGTAAGTCACGTTTAATTAATGAATCAATTATCACTGGAGATTTAACATTAACCTATTTTAGTATTTTAAAATTATATCAGCATATTGACAATTTAGTACGCAAACGGGCACACCCATTTGACTTTTATTAAATTATTGAAAAAAATCAAAAATAAAGCTAAGAAAAAATAAAAATAAAAATAATTTGAGTCATGGAAATGTGAACTTAGGGACAGGACGTCCTCTCTCATCTTCGTGATAGCCCTGAAGATGGCTTACAATGTAAGCCGAAAAGTTGGCAGATAATCCTTCATTAAAAAAATACATTTTTTTAATTTGCGTTTTTTTGGATCTACCTCGACCGAACCCCAACTAAAATCATCTTAGAGTAAAAATAAAAATGTTCTATAAGTTCCCTAACTGACTAAAACTTAATTCATATCGTAATCTAAGTATATTTCACATTTAATATAATGATAGTGTAATATTTGCTATTTATACATATATTTATATATTTAACCATATCGTACCAGTCCATGGAACCTCCTCGTGGAGCCTACTACGGAACGCCTACGTAGCAGAATGGATCAGTTCGGATTCATCCACTTCGGGTTCGAGTCCCGCTCTGGGTAGACTGAAGAGTTAACATTAACTGCTTACGATTTGGAATATTAACGAAACTTCAAATATATAATTTCTTTAATATTATTATTTAGGAACACCTCTCAGACGACATGAAGGCGAGACAAACAGAATAAACTATACTTGACAGTGACTGACAGAAATACAGATAAACCATGAATTCTACATATTGGGTATAAGGAAGAGCCGTGTACATAAAACTAGTTAATTGATGAGTTACTGACAGCTGTGAATGATATCTGTTCAGTTAATGAGAACACTTTGACTATTATACATTTAAGAAATGACGGGCAAAAAAAATAACATTTAACGAAGATAAAAGAAAAAAAAATCTAATGATGTTACAAAAAAAAAACTATAATGATGATAAATTTTAAATATATTTTTTTTAGAGAATTTATAATTTTTTTTTTTTTAATCAACAATCCC
>KZ807680.1:231093-245950 GCA_000696205.2 Oncopeltus fasciatus | reverse complement strand
ACCATAAAAAAAAAAGCTTAAATTCACGCAAAAAAATTCTAATTTTCAGGGAAACAAGTTATTCTGTCGAAAGGTTACTTGTTTACCCTAAAATTTTATATTTTTTGGGAAATACATACTTTTATTTATCCTCCTGCTCATTCATATCACTTTCATTACAGTTACCCGAATTGAATTTTATTAAAAAAAGATCTTTATACACATACATATGTACATTTGTTTGACTTAAACTGTAATTTTGCTGAAATTCTAAATTTTAGATTTATTTAATTAAAAAGAAGCTGAGTTTATCAATAGATTTATAAATGAGTCTAGGACCACGAAGTGAAACATATTACATCATACCTTAATTGTTATTAGTAAATTAAAAACAATCCAAAAAAAAAATTTTTATTAACTGAAATGCAAGAAAAGTTGAATATAAACAATATTTATGCTAAGTATAAAGGAAATATTTAGTCAACATAAAGTTAATTAAAATTATGTAATATGTGATATATAAATAAATNTAATCTTACCCTTTTCCTCAAAGGAGTTTGAATGATTTTTTTTTTTTTTTTAGTTTACAAATAGAAGGAGGGGGATTTGTTACTGTTTCTAATTGCAAGTAGTACTTTTTATCCAGTCAACTGTTGGGAAGGTAACCTGAAGAATCATTATCTGTGAGAGTTATAGATACTTCGTGTAGGATTCGAGGGATAAGAACAGCAGGAGAGATATTGCAGGAGTTTAGTCCTTCGCAAGGCTGTGTTGAGTCACTTAAATTGCGGTTTATAGTGCAGGTTTCACTCCCGACAGCGTAACACATGGGCTGCACTCGTGCGCACACACCTGGTCGACCTCAATCCAGCCCGTGGCCATTCCACTCACACAAGGCCTTTGAGAACTCCGCACAAAGAGAGGTTTTCCTCCCCTGGGAGTAATGCTCCTGGGAGACAACTCTTCGGTGGTTTCTCCGGCGATCGGGCAGGCGAGCGGCTAACTGTCGGCGGGCGGAAGCAGTTGTGGCACGTTTCCTGCCTCGACGGGGTCCTCGTACCGTCCGTTTACCGATCGCCGGCCTCTCCCACACCTCTACTAACCTGTCCGCTCCACCCTGGGCGCGATTTCAGCCCAACGCTCGGTACGTGGTAGAGACTTTTAGAAAGTGTATATTTCGATAGGATAAAATCTGCTAAACCTACTTGAAGTATCAGGACGATAAGAGTCATGAAATCTGAATTAACAAGGGCATCATAAAAAATCAGAACTCATAATAAACTACTGGTTATAGGAGTATAGAAAAGTCCAACATCCAACATGGCTTCCGAATTAGGTTTGTTTAAGGGGCGAGTAGGACTCACTGTTTCTTCTTGAATATTTCCTTTAGAATGTCTGATTTTTGTTGTTGTTTTTAAAAAAAAAAAATATATGGAACATAAGCCTTATAAATATACCTTTTTTATTTGCAAGCCATTGAATGGATTCATCTATGGAAAAAAATGGAAGTTAAGGCAAAAATTGTAGAAAACAACACATGAATTTAACCGATAAACTATTGATAAAGAAGATATTGATGATTTTCTAACTTCTTGGTTTTTCTCCTCATCTCTTCAATACTCTATGTCATCTTCGGTCTAAATACCAAAATAAGTTTAAATATTTTGAAAGTAATGGTTCTCTTAAAGTCCTCGAAGCTTGACTTTTAAATATTTTCCTTATAACACATTTGTCATAAAAATGTTGAAGAATATAGTAAATTAATTCATTTTAATTAAATACACCCGGTCATAGTTGTTTGATGAGCAGGTATACAACACTTTTTAAGCTCATGACAAAAATCAATCGGTAATAGTGGATAATAAACTTATATGCCTATTACATTCTTATTAACTGGATAATATTCTCCGTAGGATTAACTAATAGCTCCGAAATTTGCACTAAGTTCTTTTTTTTTTTTTTTATCCAAAGGCAAAGACAGCTTTACAAAAATTCACACTTCTACAAACATTGTCAATAAAGAAAATAAATACAATGTAAGATAAGTGTATTAAGCCGTGGGACGTCAGTCGAATTTAATTTGACATTTAGAAAGGATTACAAATGATTTGTGGAAAACCTTGAAGATAATTTGTGGCACGTCCTAGAAGTTGGTTTTGCTGGCAATGTTCAGCGATGGACCTCATTGCCAGCCACGCTGCATGCACATCAAGAGTGGACGTGCCCCGGCTTCTGCCTCCTCACGCGAGAGCACGAGGTCACGTGGGCAATCCAGCCGCCGAATAAAATTTTCATTAGTTACTTTTTTTATTTGAGTCCTAGGAGGCCAAGGGAACACGCTTGCAATTCAGATGGGCCTAGCAGAAGGCTTGAGCAGTCCGACCTTGAACAAACGGTAGGAGAGCTGTTCCAGTTCCACATTCCTCAGCTCCTTTTATTATACATTTCACACAGTCCAGAGCGTGCTCCAGAAGAGAGGGAATACAATAACGGCAGCGTTATAAATGAAGCTGGAAACTGACCTCCATTGGTCACTGCGCACTCAAACTAAATCCTCGTTAATAACAGTTACTTCTGAGGTAAGAGGACACCTCGGTGAGGACTCCTAACAAACTCTCTCTTAACGAGATAACAAAGCGAGAATCTTTTATGTACTCAGAACAAGTGGACATTTAGATTTTTTTTTTTTTTTAAAGACACCAATTTAATTAATGGAATATACGAATACCTCTGCTAATGAAACAAATTTCGAGCACGAGTTCCTGAAATTGCTGGTTTGCAATTTAATAAATTTCATTACTCCATAAGTATTAGTTTCCATTAAATTATATTAATATCCAAAGTGTCTTGAAAATATGATCTAGGGGACAACGCGCCCCCTCTCGCCTTCATGATATATTTTTTTAAATTGCCTTTTTGTTATTATTATTTTTTTTTAATAACTTTGACCGAACCCCAACAAATTCTCTGCTAATAATAGTTTATTTCCCAACACTATAACTTAAGAAATAGAAAATACATGATAAACTAGACGAAAAGAAAATTTGTTGATACAGAAAAGTAATTACTTATCTCCATATTTTCTTTTTTAAATTATTGCGTTCAGCCGAGTTAAGTATATATTGTGCGCATTTGTCGGTCATTGGACGACACAATCACCCTCATTACAGTCAGATTGCCTACCGACAAAGAGTGGAAGGGATGGGAGGGAGGAGATTGCATAATATTTTCTACCTATTGTTTGCCAAGGATTGGACCAATTGAATGAGGAGAAAAAATTAGAGACAGGCTATAAGAGATGTTTTTTTTGTTGTTTTTTTTGTCTGTTTGGAGTTGCAGGAGACAGGTGTCACACCCAACGCCCGCCCTCTTGTGTAACCTAACCATCTTCCTTTTCCGCTAGTTCGGGGGACCCATTACCTTCCAGAACATGACAGTCTATCCAATTATTTGTGTTACTACAATATTTTATATTCTCCTGTAATGTAACTTGGGGTAAACACGGTAATAACATATTTCCATCAAAGAGAATAAGTAATAAGTAATATCACTTCCGAATTTTTTACTCAACCCATCTAAGATAAATCAAGTGTTTTTCTATATATAAAAAAAAATTGTTTGTAACACAGCTTTATTTATTCCAGGTTCATTTTATTATTTTTTAAGATTCAGTGAAAATATGGGCGTACATTTATTCTACATTCTCTAGAAACCAACCGAATTACGAGAATAATAGGCCTATTGTTTGCGGCCTTAAATTTTATATTTTTTATAAAAAAAAGACCTTAACTTTTGTAAACCTTTCTATGTATCTAACTCTACCCTTCACAATGACCTACAAATCGACCTCCTCAAGCCTTATTACACTCTCGTTTCTTTTAATCCTATTCTTGCCTTATGCAACATATTAATCTAATAGTTCACGAGCTATCTTCCCTAACTCATCNAATATTATAGGTATGTGTTTGTATATAATTTGTGTTTGTCGTTCTCTCCTCCACGTTATTTTTATGACAGCCAATTGACAACACTGTGAGCCATTTACAAAAAGGATTTAATAGAATGTAATAAATACCTTTTTTTAAGATTTATTAATCAAAATTAAATTGATATTAAATTAAAGAATTTAACAGATCGACGAAAATTCACAGCGTTTTGCAAAAATTCTAAGCGGACGTTTAAAAAGACGTATAGCTAAAAATTGATGAGAAATAATTTTTAATCTTTACCGAAAAATGCTTAATTTTTTTTCCCCATTATGTCATTTTTGCAGTATTGTCATATTTCCACTGCATTGAAACAGAAAAATAGACAAAAAACAGAAACCTAATTCAGTGAATTTGCTAACAATATCTACATCGTACACTCAAAAGGCTGCAGCAAGAAAGCCACGACAGCGAAATGTTCTAACTCTTCATTGGTCTATTATCTCCACTCAGTGGTGGGTAGTGACACACTACGGAGATCCTTATACTATTATTGGCGTTAAACTGAGGCTTGTCATCATCAAATTCGTCTAGCAGAAAAAAAACTGGTCTTTTTCTGTTCTTGTTTTCCCCGAGGAATGCCGCCAAACAGAGAAACAGCACGAAGGAAAAAAGGAAGAAAAAATAAAAAAGAACATGAACGAGACATTTCGTTAGCGAAGAACTGCTCTTACAGTAATGCATATTACCAAACGACACGAGTAAAAGGCTTTTGTGGAGAGTGACGCAGCTCCTTTGTCTGCAACAGAGAACTCTCTGTTCGAACTGTAGACAGGTCGCCAATGTAACACATGTAATACTTATTGGTCGTAACAGTTTTATTCTTTCCATTTGAAAACGCTCAAAGAGTAGTTATGGAAGTCTGCAAGAAAATGTGGGATTATTTTCACACGTGCGAGTGGGTGGCAAAAGTAAAAAAAAGGAAGGAGAAATCTTCAAGTTAACCTTCTGGACAGTAAGCCGACCCTATTTCTACCCTTTTTCTAAAGAAAATAAGCAAATGTAATTATATCACTATATTAATGTTAAATAAATTTATTTCGTCCGTCTCGTTTGGCGTCTTACGTTAGCCTCTCTTCAGGAGTTAGAATAAAAATGAGCCCCCCAAGTCTATCTCAGGGAAGTGTATCTAAGGGTAGGTTTTCTAAAATATTCATTTGTAGTACACTATCATGTATAATAATCGATACTGTTGGAGAACAAATGTATTTATTCATTACAAATTAAATACGTCAAAACAAAAACATATTATTTCTAGTTTAGGATATTTATTCTATTTTTAATTATTATACCAATATATTATTTGATTAAGTTTTTCTTTTTATCCATGATATCCACATTTTCTAAATTGTGTGTTTTAAAACGTATTTTCAGTGCTGATGCATATTTCTGGGGCTGATTTGAACATACGGGCAGGGATTAAAAAAAAAACCATAATTTGGGGGGAAACAATTTAACAGTCTGGTAGTAGCAATTATTATTTTACTTCAACGAAACTAAAAACAAGAATATATTTAATTGAAGGGATTGGTCGGGGATTTAGTCTTGGAAATTGATGAAATAAAAATACTTGTACATAAAAAATTATTATTATTTCCATTGTTTCGGGCTAAATCTCAGACCTTCTTCAGGACGATTGTGGGTGATGAAGGGGGATAGTCTTGCTGTGGGATAACTAAATCATGACTATAATTTATTTATTTATTTATACTCCTGAGCAAGAGATTATCTTTCTCCATAACCCCCATTACCCTAAAGAAGGCCTGAAATTTTGTATTTATTTCTTCAAATTCCATGCCCAAATCCCCTACGAATCACACCTTACAATGTTTGACAGTCAACAAACTATTTCAAACAACAATAAAATAATTATAAAAATGATTAAATGTATTTCTACAATCAAAAATAAATAAGTTATGGTGGGAAAAAGTCAAATGAAAATGTCACTATAACTAATAACCAAGAGCGTTGGTGTATTTTGTAATTGTTTCATTCAAGAATGTGCTGATAGCCTGTAAAAATATGCAGCCGTAAGAAATTTTCACTATACAATATAGAAAACAACATCCGTCAAAATAATAAGCTAGTAATAATTAAAAAAAGAAATCCAATGAGAAATAGACGTTGACACTTTTCTAAGACAGTTTTTTTCAAGCAGCATTCAGATTAATTTTAATTGATCTTGCGAAAATAAATAAAAAGATTTCGTTACGGCTTGTGATTAAGCGAGGTGAAGGGAGCAATTAGCTTGACAAGGAAAAAATCCCACTTCAGTACAATAATCGACAGAAAAATCTAAGACAATATACTATATAATAGATGCACTTAAAAAGACTGCAAGTGCACTTGCACACTATAGTTTATTGTTTCCTAACATCAATATAGGTCTCATCGACATATCTTCCAATTTAAACAGAAAACCTCTGAGAAAAATCGAATGTTACCAACTTATGAATGTATGTATACACATGTAGGCGTGTCTGTCATTTTATGTATATATAAACAGTAGCCCTGAAGATTGTCTTACTACACAGCTAAGACATTGACATTAGTAAAATTAATGTTAGTGATTGGATGTAAAGAATGCATTATTTTCTTCAGAAATAATAGGGCCCACTTTTCACCCAACGTATTTGTTTTTTGGTTATGATTAGTTAGTAGTATAACAGGTCTATATAGAACAGATAAGCTTGTATTGTTAGTGGTGATAGGCCGATTAAATGTCACAGAGATGTAATTAAATGGGAACCCAACAGGGAGTATCATCATATTAGGAATTTTTATATGTAGAGTAAAAAGCATAGCATTCTACTAATGCATGGCTAAAGGTGGTTTCGATCCTAACTTAGAGATCATTCAGGGATAATTTTCTTCTTCTTCTTAAATAAACCTTAAATTTTATAATAATTGAGCAATCTTGTGATAATAATTTTCTAATGAAGAGCCGAGGAATCGAATCCGAATTTTCTGATCACTATACAGACGAGCAAACTCCAGAATTACAGTCCCATTGTGTAAGAAACTTCTAAAGGACTCCCAGGCTACCGGGAGAAAATTATGTTGATTTTCACTATTTCAAAATATAATTTGCTTTAAATAACTAAGCTTAGCTAATATTGCTCTCAAGGTTCGTTGGTAAGTGCGCACGCGTGAACATTAAATCACTGTAAAGAAAACCGAAAAACGATTTTTACGTAACTTAAACATTTCAGGATCAAAGATCTTGATCTTAGTTGGCTAAACAAATCACGAATTATTCACTTTAAAAATTACTTTTTCCATAAAATTTTTGATAGCCCACACCACCCCTATTCAGGTGAAGCTGCAATCCCTCAGCTGCATGCCATCAGATCCTTGTTAAAGTCTTATCTATAACGAAGGAAGAGAGTTGCTGATAATAAAGATGTTTGTGGTGTTTCAATACACTTTCATGAGAACCGCTCCCTGTAACATCGCCTGTAATAAGCTTATCACTGTAATCACTAACATGTTGATAGCGAGAACGCGAAGAACTGCAACTGTGTCTGCGTAAGCGAAAATAATTTATTTAATTACTCAGTCCCAAGAATAATGTGAGGCGTAAAAAAAGCAAGCACATTCTGTTGTGAAACCATATTTTTATATAAAAGGAAGTCCAGAATTCCAAGATTAACCATTATTTTGCAAGAGAAATATGGAGTAGTTGTTATGGTAAAGTTATTCTTCGCCACTCACCTTAACGCTTAACCATCATCTGGAGCAAACTAAAAAATGGAATCAGAAAATGAACCAATAAAGTTTAAATTTAATGACGCAAATTTAGCCAACAATAGAAATATAAGAACTAATTAGTTTTATTTTTATTGTACATTGCATTAATATTTATTCTTCTTACATCAAAGTACCTATTCTAAGAAGTATATAATTCAGTGAAAAATAATCTGAGATAAAAACGGTACATTGTTCAAAAAGAACATTGAAAACTAGTAATACTTTCGAAAAATATGGTATTCTTTTAATTTATTTTTAAAACTACAAAAAAAAATTCAAAAACACTACTTCGATTTTTTAAATAATCATTATAATTTTTAACACTTGTACGAGGTGGATTAAAGAGAGCAATAAAATAGACAGATACGTCAATTGAATAAGTGGGCAGCTATCATATATGACTTTATATCTATACAAACCGAAATTTATTCGAACATTAGCAATCAAAGTCAAAAACTAGTAGCAGGAACTCCTGGAAGGATAGGCAAAATAACTCCTGAAAGATTGGCCAAGACCGCACGAGACGCGTACGGCGGCGTTCGTGCGGTCTGCGCGAGGGATGGAGAGCAGGAACCGCGAACAGACCTGTGGGCTGGTTGTTGAGCAACGCCGGGCGTGGTCCACACACTCAGACGTACAGTTGCATAATTGCCTCGAGGTGCGGCTAACAGTACAAGGTGACGGTGCACCGTTACTGGGATATCGTTCGGCTGAGGTTGGAGTCACTGTCCGACCGGGCTTCGGGTCCAAGGACTCTAAGGGCAGATTCGAGAAGCATCTATCAGAAGAGAGGGAATCGCCGACGATATCGAGTTCCGACGCTTTCTTCCAAAGGAACTCATCGGTGACGATGGGCTGTTATTTCTCGGAACCGTTAAATCCCCTCCTGCTACTCATTAATCTACTGGACTTAAATTGGGCGAAAGCACGATTAGACTGGTATCGTGTAAATAATCTGCCAATCACTGCCAAAATGCACTTCTCTCTCCATCTTTCAGTGATTACAAATTAATATTGTTGGATTACAAATATTCATTAGCTGATTTCCTACTTGCATTTTATTTTGCCAACAAGTGCATAGGGGGGAATATTTGTCGATAAGTGACGAATTACGGTAGGACTAGTGCTTACTTAATATATTAACTCTCATCTGTTCGAGTAGGTTTTAGTACTAACAACTTACCCCATGTTTTAATGAAAGACATTCAAGGACGTGCAGACATGCACAAGAACACAAAATCCTCGAGTTGGTACATCTTGCGAACGATAGTTTTACTCTCTTGCATGTCAAATGATATTTTTATGTAATTAATTAATTAATTTCCTTAGCCTATACACAGATAGGTAGTCTCGCGGTTAAGGTACAGGTTTTCTACTAATGTTTCATTGCTCACAGCACACAGTAAACCTTTTCTTTAGATGATTTTATTTGGGGGGGTTCGGTCAAGGTAGATCCAAAAAAAATACCTTAAAAAAGTGTGTTCTTTTAAAAAAGTATTTGCCATGGGCAGATAATCTTTTAAATCGGGCTGATAATCTTTAAAAAAAAAAATTTTTTTTATTTTTTTTTTTTTTTTTTTTGGATCTACCCTGACTGAACCCCAACAAAAATCATCTAATAATAATATCTACAGTCAAAAAAGCTATCCTTTTGTATTACCTTCTATTCTTCTAATTATAAAATAGTCATTCCTGAAAATTCTTCTAAGGTATAATCAATCTAAAAGGTTATTTTCACTACCAATGAATATAGAACTATCATATCTTCTATTATCCGTCTTCATTGGTTTCTGCAAACCATCTACGAAGATGGTTTGCAGAAACCAATGAATACGAATAATAGAAGGTATGATAGTTGTAATCAATCTTCTTACATCTTTTTTTTTTAAATCTCAAAGCATGAAAAATATTATTTTAAAGGTTATAGAGGTTTATTAAAGTTGTTCCGTACTATATTTCACAACAAGATATTGTTTATTCATACATCTCGTGGATGTACTTACATAAAACAAACTACTATTCCGTGTGTTGATTACATATGTATATATAAACGAAAAATAGTATTCATCATAGTAGAATCGAATGTATATATTAATAAAAACACAAATACTAATTACATGGCAAAATAGGTATGTTTTGCTCCTATGTTTTATAGCATTATCTTCAACCTCTTACTAGGAGAAAAAAATAATTTGATGTACAAGTGAGCACGAAACTACCTACAAGAAACTACATCTTTAAGGGTTATAGTCGTCAAAAATGACTTTCAAATACACTGTAGCATCATGGCATTCTTCTAATTGTCGTAATAAACGTTTTATTGCTGGGGAAATTGCTAATGCAGATTTAAGTGACGAATAGTATGTGTAAGAAATGACCACCGAGGTACGCAATGCGCACAAGAGGATGTGCATTAATCAAACAGGCGTTTGATAGTGCCATACCGCCTTCCTTCTTCCCCTGATAAAGAAACGCTCCTAGTTTTCGGCGCCCTTTCACAATCTTAGGTGAGTTCCGCTTCAGTCGTCTGGTCCGCCATGTAAAGTCTGGGCCTATCGTGGAAACATGTACTCCCCAAGTACTTGTACCGAAAGGAATAATGCTCCACGTATACAACGAGCAATTCAATCATCGTCAAGTCTGAGTAAACTACTTAAGTGAAAGGATAGTCAATTAACGAAGAGAATAAGTCCTATGTAAATATTATCATATATAAAATGAAAATGGTTTATATTGACGAAGAGGGGCAAGGTGATCCGGTTGTTATGGCACTTGACTTCATTAAGCCAAAGGTCTCAGGCTCAACTTTACAGTCCACATTTACTTTTTCTCTTTAGCCTTATGTTAGTAATGAATTCCTGGTACTCCTAGGATACACCATGTCTTCCGATTGGGTATCAATATTCATTGTATGGGGAAAAAACCAAGCTGCCAGAACTGTGTACTGATCACAGATCTTCAATACAGTACCATTTGTTGACAATCTATACATCCTTAACATGTATTCACCATAGCCTAATTGACTCAACTAATGTTTTAATAATGGATAAGTAGACTATACTTTCCGATTCGCGTTAAAATAGACCGGCTTTTAAAATTGGTCTTAATAAGAAAACAGTGTTAAGTACCCTCTAAGATGATTTTAGTTGGGGTTCGGTCGAGGTAGATCCAAAAAAACACAAATTAAAAAAATGTATTTTTTTAATAAAGGATTATCTGCCAACGTTTCGGCTTACATTGTAAGCCATCTTCAGGGCTATCATGAAGACAAGAGAGGACGTCCTGTCCCTAAGTTCACACTTCCATGACTGTTAAGTACCGTGTGGCGCTAGGGTATCTCAGGGAATCCGTTCGGGTCTCGTAATTCTGGCGAATTCAAATCCCCACCCTCGGCATATCGATAAATAAAAGCTTCTCCTGAGCCATGGATGTTTAAAATGGGATGGGGACCAGTAGATAGCCCCTCCCCTCGATCCTGTGTGGATGAAAGGGAGGCTAACACTTATAAATAAATAAATGTTAAGTACCATATGTTATTATTATTGATATAATAATAATACATTTTTTTTAGGATGTTTTTCTTTGGGGATATCGGGTAGAATCCTTATAATAGATAATCACAACACCAACTTTCTACATTATTTACAGTTAATATAATATCCACCAATGTAAGGTTTAGGTGAATTCTTAGTGATTAAGGTCATATAGAGTACACCTTAAGGTGACAATAACAGGAAACATTCGAGTGTAAATTTAGAAAATGTAGCACGGGAAGACAGTGACTTCATGAACTTTCAAATTCTACAATTAAGGTACAGAAAATTGCAGCTTGCTAATCAGATCAAAAACAGAAGTGTCCAAATCACTCTAGGGCAGTAAGGGGAGGTTTATATTGTAATTGAGGTTAAAACTGTATTATTGTCCCTTACGGTGTAGGCTTTGTCTAAGCGTACTTTCAGTACATCAGGAGGTCGGTTTTGGCTATTTAGGTACAATTGATTGCCGAGGATTTCCGCTGATCCCTGAGGCATTTTTGCCACTTCCCGAAAGCCGTCCCTCTACGGGAGATTGACTGAGGCCAGCAGCAGAAGTTTCGCAAAGAATAGCAACAGCACAAAGAGTCATGTTACAGAAGAGAGTATTTCCAAAGTTCTGATCCCGTTAAAGCGTATCGGTATGGTCGAGTCATTCCTCCTCCCTCCCCGTCGGTCACACTAGAGTGCAGCCATGACAAGAGTGGCCCTGGGGGGCTTGCAACCTCTTTGCAGACATCGAGAGGAAAGTGAATGTATCTCTCTCCCTTCTCCACATGCAGCTCTCGGTATACAACTCCTCGCTCAGCGACAAATAAATATTCCCTCACAGCGATTTCTCCTACTTTTTTATACTCCAAAAGAAAAATATACTTTTAATTAGGTACTTAATTTGCTGTTTTTGACATTACATCGTTTTTTTTTACAGTTGATTTCTAACATTTTTTTGTCTTTGAAATACAACAAATTTTTTTGACTGGTCAGTTTAAAAACTTTTTATTGCAAACATATTTGTAAAACAGTATGACTTTTACTGTATCATCAGGCCTTATTTTTTTTAATTAACAAATTAGGAATAATCTGGCAGAGGGAGAACCAGATGGACAGGTTGTTCTAAGGCGGGACGGCTAGTACAGCAGAGACCCGCTATTTCCCGTGAAAGCATTAGGGTACTTTAATTTTTAGCTCTCTGCGAAGGGGCTAAGGCAGGCGAGAGGGTACGTTGAACTCCGCAACCCGCGGGCCGTCCGAGCTAACCTCCAAGTCGCCCCGATCCTGAGGGGGGTCTTCCAAGGCTGCAATCTACGCCCAACGACTAGTGCCATAGTTAGAGATGCACGAATCCTGGTATCGAAAGCCTGCTGTCCATGAAGCCGGGATTACAGTGCGAGGTCCTCTTAATGAACATTTCAGCTGATCCGTGAACAGATGGTAGGTACTTTGCTGCTGAAGCTATGTTCTTCTAGTCTGAGGCCAAAAATACAATGAGAAATCTCGATTTACAAAAATGTTCTGTAACTGTTCCCTAATAATACAAGAGAAATATTAAAAATTATATTGTTATAAGCGAAGCCAAAATAAAAAATAAAAAATCTATAAAGCCCCCTCACTTCATTAGTTAAATGTTAAACAGCAATAACGTAATTATAAACTAATACCAGGCCTGGAAGCAGCCATCCCTACTACCAGCCTATCTACTACCCCTAGGCATAGCTATCTGCTAGTGACAGTTTATTATTTGACAAAACATAATCAATTAGAAAAAAAAATTCGCCAATCTATTGGTAAATGTAACAGCACTTTATTTTTAATAATTAATTTTAGCTTTATAGTTAATTGATTGTTAGGACAATGGAGATAACGAGACTCGTACCATGAAAACTCATATAGTAAATTTTACATAGTGAAATGTATTTTTAACTGCTGTTTATGCTGGAATTCAGTAAAACAAATTTATTTATTTTGAAAACTCCCTTCATGCCTGCATGATAGCCAAAAAAAAAGCCATGAAGACTGAAGAAGGCATAGCTGAAATGTTAGAGAAAAATTAAAACATTTTCAAGAATTTGTTTTTCAATAACAATTTGACTGAATCCAAACTATCTCATCATTCGTATAAATGTAAATAGCTATTCGTATTTAAATGTAGGTAAGACCTACGTGTACCTATCCTAAACCTAAATGTAAATACCTATTCGTATATGTAAATACCTATTCTTACCTAAAGGATTATTCTAGAAAGCCCGGGAGAAGGAGAGGGACACCGATCAACTCTCCTTCATAGACATATTTGTTTTTCTTAAAATGTGCTGTACAATAAAAATATTTACTACTTACATTAGCTTTATTACTTCCATGTTTATATAATATAAGAATGGACGAAAGACACTACTGAGAAGGTATGGAAAGTATACGAAAATGACTAAAAAGTCATCAAAAATACTTACAAAATGTTTCTAAACTGTCGGGCAATGCTTGACGCTTCGGACAAGAAGTGAATTCTGTAAACTAAAAAAAAAAAACTAGTTCATTAACGACTTTTTAAATTTGATTTTCGTTTTGTCCCTTGTCCTCTGTTGATTTAAACTATTGACGGATTATTCGAACCGCTAGATCAGGGAAGGTCAAAAGCATATTTTCTTTTTTTAAATTTTGACTATTAGTGTCTATGATCCTTAACAACCTATCAGTCACCTGGGTTTACCTCAGCGAATACCGCTAAAAGAAAGATTTTCTATTGATCCTAAGATGATTTTAGTTGGGGTTCGGTCGAGGTAGATCCAAAAAAACACAAATTTTAAAAAATGTATTTTTTTAATAAAGGATTATCTGCCAACGTTTCGGCTTACATTGTAAGCCATCTTCAGGCCTATCATGAAGATGAGAGAGGCAGATAATCCTTTATTAAAAATTACATTTTTTAAATTTGTGTTTTTTGGATCTACCTTGACCGAACCCCAACTAAAATCATCTTATAAAAAAAGTTATAAATAAAATTGAGTATAAAAACGTATACATCTCAGCATAATATGCAAAGTTATCTATTTCATCTTGTTTTCGATTGATATTATTTAAATCGGACTAGAAAATAATTAATTACTTTACTATAAATATATGCATCAATTAACAAAAAGTAAATCTTAGCAAAATTAGTTGCTAACCTTAATGTATCCTTCAATACCTCAATTTTTGAGATTACGTACATATTTATGCTGAATAAACATATGAAAATGTTATATTACATATTATAAATATATCCCAACACGACAACCATGTCGAGTAAAGTATAAAACGATGGTTCTATATACATTATGACTTACATGTAAGTCATTATATTTCTTTGCCCTATAGCAATATTTCAAAATGGGAAAGCAACTTGATAATCAAGAACAATTGTACTTATCTGTAAATTACACCGTTTTCGAATCATTCTTAGTAAAATCAGTAATTCTAAAAGGGTTTGAATAATTATAGGACTAAGAAATATAGTAACTTAAAGGAAAAATGAGTTTTACATAAGATAATGTTGATTTTACTTTAATAAAATTTAAACTAATCCATCCCCATTTTAGTGGTAAATTATATCAGTAAATTACTTTCATATATATA
>KZ807680.1:211983-230517 GCA_000696205.2 Oncopeltus fasciatus | reverse complement strand
CTAAGATGATTTTAGTTGGGGTTCGGTCAAGGTAGATCCAAAAAACATAAATTTAAAAAATGTATATTCTTTATTAAAAAATACATTTTTTAAATTTGTGTTTTTTGGATCTACCTTGACCGAACCCCAACTAAAATCATCTTAGAGTAAGACTTATAATTAGGCTGGAACTAACTTGAGTCCATCAGTTTAGCAGACCGGGGCAGATTGAAGGACGATTTGGAAAACAAGGATACGAAATGCAGGAAATGCCTGAGAAAAACCCATAGGTGGCAAAACAAATAAATCTACATGAAAAAGTTCCCTTTCAACTGATTCCCCATAGGAAAATCAAATTTTTCACGCTGATACTCCCAAAGAAAATTTTTAAAATGTTTATAGACCTTCACCGGTCCGTTCAAAATGATACGAATTATTATTCCTTAGTCCTTGAAAAACTAACAAGTTCCAAAGCAGAAGGTCATTACCAAGATCGCGAAAAGGCTATCTCTGGCTGGAATCTGACGGGAAGCCAGATTGAGTTCCCAGTGGAGCTGTCTGGATGGCAGCTCCGGAAATGGGTTACTAGGAAGATACGGAAAGCCCGATAGCATTGTAATCTAAGTGATTGATAAGGAAGGGAAAAGAGAACTGTCGGATAACGGACGGGGAATAAAAGAATCCGAACAAGGCAGGCTATTAATTACTTTTATGTAGATCATGTACGAAGATAACGGCAAACACAGCGCAAATGCATTCTATTTGCGAAGCTGCAGCGTGTCTGCAGAACAACTCATAACAGAGGTTGCGATAATTACATCAAATGTATTCTCTTCTTATTAGATGATTTTAGTTCGGGTTCGGTAAAGGTAGATCCAAAAAATACCAAATTTAAAAAAAGTGTATTTTTTAAATTATCTGCCGACGTTTCGGCTTACATTGTAAGCCATCTTCAGGGCTATCATGAAGACGAAAAAGGACGTCCTGTCTCTAAGTTCACATTTCCAGTCATGGAACGTTTGCAGATAATCTTTTTTAAAAAAATACACTTTTTTTTAAATATTTTGTTTGGTTGTGGTTTTTATCCCACGTAAATTTTAAACAATTAATGAGAGGGAACAGAATAAAATAGAGTTTTATTCTGTTCCCTCTCATTAATTGTTTAACACTTTTTTAAATTTGTATTTTTTTTTTTTTTTATCTACCTTGACCGAACCCCAACTAAAATCATCTAAAAATAAAATCTACGCTCAAAAAAGCTCTCCTTTTGTATCCTCTTCTATTTTTCTAATTATAAAATAGTCATTCCTAGAAGAAGATTCTTCTAAGGTATAATCAATTTTCTGACACACTTTATTTTAAAATCTCAAAGCATGAAAAATATTATTTTAAAGGTTATAGAGGTTTATTAAAGTTGATCCGTACTATATTTCACAACAAGATATTGTTTATTCACACATCTCGTGGATGTACTTACATAAAACAAACTACTATTCCGTGTGTTGATTACATATGTATATATACACACATATAAACTGTCATGCAACCACGTAGGGTGGTAGAGAGACTGTAGTGAAAGGATAACTATCCGGGAATTAGTCGCCCTATTCTCAACAACCAATGCACAGGTTAGTACGCTCAAGGGCCATTTCTTAATTCTCGATAACTATTTGTCTTGGGAAGTTATCGAAACCCCAGTACCAGGGCTATATAATATAAAAGCGCGATCACACAAACACACACTTCTTTAAAAAAAAAAAATTCAACATTTATTTTTGCAATCATTTTTAATTTTATAAACCACATTTTCCACTTATTTTTAAATAAACACTAAGTATTTAAGGTATTGAGATTATATGAAAAAATAAAATCACATATTTGAGGTTTTAAGACATGAATGAAAACAAGAATACTAGATTTTTTTTTTTGTCGGGGTTTGGTCATAGTTAATCTAAACATGTACATGAATGATCCAGTCATGAACATGTGATCCAGGTAGCACGACATCTCCTCTCGCCCTTATGATAGCTCTGAAGATGGCTACAATGTAAGCCGAAACGTCGGTAGGTAATAGAAAAAATCTGAAATTTTTTAATTGTATTTTTTTATCAACCTTGACCGAACCCCATTAAAAAAAAAATCTACTACCAAAAACTCTCCATTGGAAAACAGAAATAGATATTTTACTTTTATTTTTGCTTTATTCTGAAATTAAATGCCAAATATGAGTGTTTCGTCAAGAGGGAGGGTACAAAGTAAAGCATCTATGTAGATGAAGAAAAAGTATTCATTTCAGAATGAAACAACCTACATTACAAAATGTAAGAATATAAGATATAGGTAATAAAAAAATATTAATATAACCAAGGGGTCTCATTAAACTTGAATTTGAGTGGTATGTTTCCGCTCAAAATATTTAGGTTAGTAGAAGTCAGTCAGGAGTCCTCTGGTCAAAAGCATGCAAGTGAGATAGACTTTTTTTTTTTTTTTTCTTATTACCAATATTAATATTTAAAATATATTATTGTTCTGTAAGGGTTTAATAAAAAATATTCAGGCTTCGGAAAAATAATCAAAAGGAGGGCTAAACTCAATGTTCTTCACAAAACTTCAAACAATAAGCATTCCCTTCTAAGAAGGAAAGATTCTCAATTGAAAATAGTCATGACTAGAAGCTCATCCACCAAAACATGTAAAATATGTTAACGGTAGGACAATAAGATAGCTGAACCGTCTTTTCTGAAGATAAGTTTTCATTCTTCGAGAGGTTGAATCTTATAACCTGCTTTTATGTTAACCTTCAATAGAGATTTGCCTGTCCCCCTAAACCGTTTAGTTTCGCTTTCTCAATATCGCACTGTACCATTTTAAAGCGTAGAGAAATACGTGGAAACGTACATGAAACACATGTCTAAACGGAAATATTCAAATTTTCACTGCTTGTAAAGAAACAGAAATACATAACCACCGAATGAAAAAAAAAAAACTACATTGCCATTGTGTGTGTTGTAATCCACCCACCCGCATATGAAAAGACGTACAGACAGTATTATTATGTTATTATTAGTATATATTACGTATTGTTACTTGCCTTTATTATATATATATTAATTTATTTATTCATGAAATATATTAATTCTTTAATTTAATTTAATTTTAATTCTCATATAGATCTAAAGAGAGAAGCAATCTATATGTAACTGCTCTATGAACTAATGACTTAAAGTAGGCATTACAGTCAGTTATAAACCGTAGGATAAATATCCATGAATAATAACTTGACTACGACGGGGCTTGAAAAAGATTAATGCAGACTAGGTCGGCGCCCTTTATCCCTATAAACACACTCTTTAAGACGCGCAATCGAAAAAGTGATCACGTATTTTTTTCTAGGGTTAATCCATAACTCTTTTGCTTTGTCGCCTATAGACTGACTGATCTCATTTCAATATTCTGACTGTATTTCTCTTTCTTCAACCGCAGGCCGCCAAAGCTAGTCCTTATCCAGGAGATCAAAATACGAGAGTCTTGTAAGCATACCAACACAAGGCAAAACCACTTGCAGTTTAGAAGCTGTTGTTCCAAGAGGGTGCCGAAGATAGGCGTGCGAGTAGCGAGCTAACTTTTTTAGCAGCTCGCTGCTTCTTCAAGGGCAGCCCCTCAAAAAATAAAAAAAAAAATAAAAAAAATGGGAGAGTTCTCCCACTCAAAAATAGGGACAAGGACTATTTTTTCCTGAGTAATAAAAGCTCTTCGCAGATAAGCGAATCTGACACTTTAAGATTTGGTAAAAGATAGTTTCATCAATGAGTACCCAGAGAATCTCCTAGAGTTCTGTTGCGGTCAAATCAACACGTGTTTTCGCAAATTAGCATGACCTGTTATGAGTGACATTGTTGTTTATGTTTATTGGAGGCTTTATGGCGCTCAACTGCAGAGGTTATCAGCGCCCTCCATATTTTTTGAATAAAATCAACTTTAAGTAGATCTTGACACATCCCGATGGACACATCATTTTGATAGAATATAAGGTCCATCATAGCTTTAGCGACATTGTTTCTTTATACTCTACACTACTCAATTTAGGTAAATGGCCAATGGTTCTACCTCTATCAAGTTTCCCAAGCGACACAAATTCGAGTTCTTGTAAGAGTTCGAGAGTTTCCCTTCCCCCACCCGAAAACCCATTACTCCCCGAGAAGCGGCGCGCCTCACACGACTCCAGCTCCGGTAGGACACGTGCAGTGCGAGGCAGTGACGACGTTCTGAAGACCCCCGCGCTGTAAGTGGAGTACGTATTTTCCGCTGAGGCGAGCCCTGGCGGAGGTTCTGCAAGGGGAGCCGTTCCGCTCTTATCTCGCCGTTACTTCATCCATTACCCAGCCGTCGAGAGGGAAACCGCAGCGTCTACAGGCCGTCTACTGCAGTGTGGCCAGACCGGACACCCCAACCGGACCGTGATAGTCATTAGAGCTAATACAATTAGCTAAACCATATAATAGTCCCTTTGATCGACTAATAATAACTCCATGTATAATAAGCGTAATTCTTACATGTTTGCATAGTAGATATATATTTCAGTATATTACTTGGTAACATTATTCACTAACTAAAGTAAATTAATAAACGAATTTCCCAAATTCCTCCCATGAATAACGTTAATAATAGGTGACTATCAGGAAGGAAGGAGGCAAGAAAAGGTCAATATTGTTTTTGTTGTAGTATTAATCCCACATCAATTTTATACAATAAATGCAAGGGAAAAGTATTTTAAAAAATCTTACTACCTCTGCCGGGATACCCGCCCGGAAAGCAGGAGATCCGGGTTCGAGTCCCAGATTAGGTAGTAAGATTTTTTTTATTCTATTACCTTGTATTCACTGAAGAAAAGATAAAGTCCCTTCAAACGACGGTTTTAGACCGGGAGGGGAAGCTGGATGTGTGCCACTCAAACTTTCTAGTTGCACTTTTTAATATCTTTCAAATAAGTTAAATAAAATGTCCGAAAATGACTAAAGCTAAAATTGACGTTTTAATTTATTTTGTCCTGTACATTGTTTCGTGACACTAATGCTATGGAAAATTTATTTACAAAAATATTAAAATACCGTGCCATAGGAACAATTTAGTAACAGACAACCTAAGCCATAATTTCCTAGACTATTATCATAATGTTAGGATGGTGTCTTCCAGCCAATGAGTGGAAAGACAGGACCTCTTTAATTATTTCTACTTAAATTTATGAGTTATGGTGATCCGACCACTCTTCTTTGTTCGCTATCCATTATGAATATTCTAGAGCAATGATTTTATAATGATAAAAAATAATGAATCCGATTCTTCGTACTGTAAGGACGTATTTAATATTTTAAGGTCATATTCCTTTCGAGACCAAGAGGTTCATAATCAGAGCATACAGCTCATGTCCAAGGGGTTCAGTCAAACTACTACAATCAGTTCATAGGGGTTGTTGTTGTTTCAGGTGAGGAAGTCACTCCTTATTTTTACATTTTACAGATTTACAAAACATAGTTTTGTATAATAATAAAATGCGTCGATACATAAATATTTGTAAATCGAGATCGGATTCACACTCTCAGATGTATCCAATCAATACCTGACTTTCTTGTTCCTTATTTCATCACTTTCTGGTTTCTTGTATAACTGTTGTATACCGGTTTTACGTCGTGCTAATTTTGGCTGCTAGAGATTTATTTTAAAACTTGTGGCAACTGGAAATTCCCTAATTTCAATTTGGCGGTTATTGATAAATAACTACAGTGCATTTGACTTTAATCATTTAATTGTATTTATGCATGTATACTGCGTTTCATTTTCATTATTCTATACCAAAATGTACGAATATCATAGATTTCAAATATTTTTATACAAATTTTCCATCGCAGGCAATGATGACAGGTGGTATTTCGCTTGGTTGATTGATATTGTCATATGTCAGATGGCATGATTTTTAATAAAAAAAGGACAAGTAAAGTCCGATATTCCCTGTTACATTGCACATTCAGTCAAAGAGATGAAAAGAATTACATTATTTTAATGAAAAACTTTTTTCGAATGACACAAATAGATTAGTCTAATAAAAAAAAGTCGTACCGCAAGACTAAACAACTAAATTGGGAGATGTCAAAAAAAAAGAAAGAAAAAAAAGGTAAATATAAAATTATATAACAATAACTAAGTCAAACTCAAAACTAACAAGGAGGCATGAGTTAAAAAAGTTACACGTTTTTAATATAATTTTTGTAAACAAATAATTTATTATCGTTGTATTTGTAAACATATAATAAGACCTACAATTAAGAAGATCATGACTTATCCAGGCTTAATTTTTCATATTATTTCTGCTGTTAAAGGACTCAAACAACGTTTTGTACTAAGATTCACAAACAAAGAATTTGATTATTTAAATTTCAAAAGCGTAAAGTACCTCCCAACCCTACTAGTTAAACTTAATATTTTCCTCCTTATTACATTTAAAACTTATTTTCCCGCGAATATTAATTTTTAAACTCTTAAGATGACGAAAATAACACGACTAATAAATCCCTGTGAGTGAACGAACAGATATATATAGTAATCAAAAACAGGTGGGATAGAGAGTGTAGTGCCCGCACAAAAAGAAAAAAGTCACATCACAAATTGTAATTTATTTTCTTTTTGTGTGTGCACAGCACTCTCTATCCCACTATATATATATATTATAGGTATGTGTGTGTTTGTGAGTAAAGGTACTGTATCTCTTCACTCCTCACTGACGAAGGGCGAGAGATCCCCGAAAATTTAGCTCCTTGTGATATTTTCTTTTTGTGTGGCGCAGCTCTCTCTATCCGACCTGTTCTTGATTACTATATACGCAGCCAAGAGTGTTTCTTTTAATATATATATACATATATATTCAAAAACTTTTAACACATTTTACATTATGGAATCAGCATGAAAAAGTCACATCACAAATTGTAATTTATTTTCTTTTTGTGTGTGCACTGCACTCTCTATCCCACCTGTTCAATATTACTATATATATTTTTTTTTTCATAATGAAATTTTGAAAATGTATTCTTTTTTTCATTTACAGTATATCCATTACTGTTCATATAGACCTCTGGAATCATTGGGGGCGCACTTGTGTTTTATCCAGAGCGCTTTACGCTTGGATAAGNAAGAATATTTTCTTTTATTATATTTAGTTAATTATTAGTGTTAGGTGCATGAAAATGACTTCAGAAAGTTTAAAAAGCCATGAAGTATAGCAAAAAGCAGTTTAGAGTATTTGTTACGTTAATTTGTAAATACTAACTTCGAAGTATGAATCAAATATAATGAAACATTATTAAATCTATGTTATTGTGAATTTTGTACACATAAGTAATACCTTTTAGAGAAAGCTGCTCTAATGAAAAGAGATATATGGTGGCTAAGAAAATAGTTATGCTAAATTCATGCTGCCTTCAGGTCATAGATACTGTAAAAATACATATTTAAAGATACAGCAACTTAATAGACCAGTGAGAAGTATTTGCTAAAGCTTATTTCAAGGATCAAAGCCACAAATGCCGCAACGAGCTTATTCAAACGCAACGAATTCACTAGACCTTTACATGATATAATCCAAATAAAAAAAATTAATAATATACAAACTATAATGTAAACGCTAATATTGACATTTGTGGGATAATATTTCATGCTGTTTAATATAGATAATAAAAGTAAAGATCAGTAATCATGAGTAAAATGGAGTAGAGTTTTATTTATCTTCATGCTTCGCGGTGCGCTAACAAAGACAAATTAGTGATATTAATGGTGGGTTTGTTGTAGCAAAGAACTGCTCTCCTGGACGCTCACAATGATGTCAATTCAATATAAAAGTATCGCGACGAAAAGAGGAGCTGTGTAGTTATTGGGAAATATTAGTGGAATGGGATGCAGTGGGATTCAGAACGGGTTTAAAACGTAATAAAATTTTTTCTAAGGTTATGATTAATCAATATTTATATTTACTATAAATAATAAGAATAATAAATATTACTATATGAATACAATAAATGCAAGGGAATAGAATAGCCAAGACTCGAACTCGGATCTCCAAAAAAAGAGAGATCCGGGTTAGAGTTAAGGTAAAAGGATTAGTTAGATAATCTCTTTCATTATTATATTCCCTTGTATTTATTGTAAAAAATTTATGTGAGATTAAATACCACAACTAAAGTCATTATTACTATATGAATTTCAATTAAATTAAAATAGGGTGACTGTTGTTTCTAAGATAGCAATAACCGATTTTTTTTTGTCTATATTACAAGCTTAAACTTGAAATTTAAAATAATTATATATGATTTCAAAATTAATTTATTTTTAATCAGAACTAATGGAAAAGTTAAACGGCAAACATTGCATATGTGACTGTTAAAAAATTTCAAAATATCTTCATTGATCTTGTATTGCAGAAGCTAAGAATATAATCAGTTCAAAATGGTGTATATATATATATACACTACAGAGCATCCTGTTTAGAATCTCTTCCCATAGCAAGGCATGCTCTGAGTCATTTAATGAGTTTTAATGACGTTTTCCAAGTTCAAGTGATTGTACTACTTCCCAACACGGCTTCAGATTTGCAACTGAAGGCGAGAGAGTGCGCCTATATCAACATTCTTAAAGCCACTTTAAGATCTGACATCAATCGCCAACAATAGGAGGATTAGGGAAATCCCAATCGTCTTCCACTTCCAATGAGTCCTTACGTAGTATCAGTCTCTCTTCACTCCTCACTGACGAAAGGCGAGAAATCCCCAAGGATTTCATTCTTAGCGATATTTTTTCTTTTTGTTCTATATTCTACTTCAGTACATTCTATATCCACCTGTTTTATATATATATATATATGTGTGTATATAAATTATATTTAATTTACTTAATGATGAAGAGAGAGTCACATAACCTGTGTAAGGTAACTCAAGATTGAAAAATTTAGGAAGTGGTGTTAAGATGAGGAAAACTGAAAGGGAATGGGGTGTGGTGAAGGGAGGGGAGTTATCAGATAAAAAGAAATTCTTTTAAAGGGAAGGTGGCAAGGCTTTTTTGGTAGATTAAATAANTTACCAAGTGGAGAGAGAGAGAGAGAGAGAGAGAGAGAGAGAGAGAGGGAATGAGGGAGGAATGAAAAGCCTACGAGGAATCAGCTAAAATGTACTAGAGGAAAGTCATGCGAGCAGATATTTCGGTGTAAGAGTAGACACTCGGTGATTCTGCGAGCTCCTAAGTACGCCCATAATTTATTGTCAGCGTTGGACGATCTAGAGCGAGGTTATTAGGAAGTAGTGGTAATAGCCCCAGCAGACACAATAAGGCCTCTATCTAGGCTCAAGCTCATTTTTGGTCTTCGGCAATATGTCGGGGAGGGGTATTGTGGTGGAGCTTTGTCTCCCTACCCGTCACCTTTGTTCAGCCCTCCTCTCAGAAGAGAACCACTTATCGAAGGAAATTTAATTAAATCAGAATCATTATAAAGTGATTTTACCTTCGGGCCTGGAGGCTGAACTTCACTGACGAGGAATCATTTGATCCAGCCGCTGCCGAAAGAGGAACCAACTCCGACAGGATGATCAATCAATAACCAATCAATTATTTAATAAATGAAATCATACTATCCCATTTTGTAATACATAGACCATGTATCATATCTAAATATTCCGCAGTAATATTGGTTATGGAGGACTATAGATAGCAATTAAATATTTTAAGATCGGTCACGTCCATGAAAAATCAGCGGTGGAGGTGACGCACAGCCGTGTTGACGAGGTTGGTTGTTTTTAATTTTTAACTCGAGTTCTTGTGTTTTTGTCTTCTAGTTGTGACTCAACCATCAGATTTAACATAGTCCACGCCATGACATTAATTAACTCCATACAACTAAAATTTAATGAAAATCGTGGGTTGTTCTTGATAACGCTATTGAAACATAGTAAACTGTAATGTACAATACAATTTATTCATCCTGAGCTAAAATTCAGGTTACTTTTCAGACAATAAAAATAAAATTTAGGGTCAAAATATAAATTATCCTCCAGATATTAATAAAGTGGTTTGTGCTAATGTGTTGTTCAACAGGAAATAAAACCTATTTCTGAAGAAGGATTGGTTGGTGGTTTGGTCTTAGGATTAGAATAAATAAAACTAATTTGTAAACAAAAAAGTTATTATTAATGCCAACGTTTCGGCCGATATTCCAGGGCTTTCAAGGCAATGAGCGTGATGACGGGAGAGAGTAATCCACTTTATGGTAACTAAATTACGACAGGATGATTTAATTTCTCAGTCATGCTTTAGTAACCCTATAGCAGGAGACTCCTTTCATCACCCCCATTCCTCTGAAGAAAGCCTGAAATTTAGACCGAAACTTTGGCATTAATAATAGCTTTCTTGTTTAAAAATTAGTTTTTATTGATTCAAATCCCAATACAACATCTTCTAGGCGTTAATGACCAAAGGTTGACACGCCATTAAAAAAAACAAGAAAAAAAAACGAATTTCGGACGGTTCGTCGTTCAACTTACTACATTCAAATTAAAATCTATTTCTTAGGAATTAACTCAATTATTCAGAAATTAAGCCCAGCATATCTTGGTGAGTAATAACCTCCAGTCGTAAACAGTGAAATAAGTATTAATATACGAAGAATTTTAATAAAATAAACGAAATAGATAGTAGGTTTAACGAGAGATACATTTTTTGTTATTTTAACGTTATGTAAAGAAGAAAAAAAAATGTCACTTTTAAACAAGGCTTAAAAGTAAGATGATCATGTCATTATCTGAAGAAAAAAACATATGGAGCCCTGCACATGGCCGGGTTCTGTTTTCTTAATTACCATCGGTTATTATCTATTAAGAAATTAGTGGTTCATATAGTTCATCCGGAATGCATGAGTTTTACAATTCATGCGGGCCTGTCGAACAACAGCTTGTAATAATCAGCATCTATAGCCTCTCATTCTTTTGACTTAAGTAAAGAGTAAAGTTTACTTCCAAATTATAGAGGAATGGAAGTATGGTAATACAGCCAAAAATGGTTCAAGGGATTTGGTGATGAGTGGCTTCATCCAAGTGACTCAATAAAAGCCTACTCATTTCGCTAAAAGGTAAGTATGGAACTACCCACCACCAGCTTTGAACTAGAGTGATTGACTTCAGGAAGTAACCAGTTACAACCCAAAGGCGAGGTGCTTACATGGTAGCGAAAAATGGTTCAAGGCGATTTGGTTATGAGTGGCTTTTTACAACTGCCTCGACCAAAACCTACTCTTTTCGGCAAGCATGGAACTAAACTACCTGCTACCAGCTTTTAACTAAAGTGATAGGCTTATAGAAGATGGTAGCCACCACCCCATGGTGAAGTGCTTACATGATAATGAAAAATGGTTCAAGAGATTTAGTGATTAGTGGCTTCTTCCAAACGTCTCAACTAAAGCATACTCATTTCGCAAAAGAGAAGCATGGAATTACCTTCTAAGGAACACTTTGAACTACAACGCTTGGCTTTACGAAGAAGCCAGCTACCACCCAATAGTGACAAACATGCATGGTAATGAAAAATGGTTACACTACTGGACATCGTTAACAAATGCTTAAAGTCGTTCCTAGATCGGTTTTAGTAAGATGGCAGTCCAGAGAGTCCACTACTTTCTTAAAACTTCTGCAATGCTTCTTTGTTTTTCGGCTTAATTTTTGTTTGGACTAAATTAAGAAAAAAAATGTAATCTCCTTACTTTTCCATATTCATTTATAACTTCCCATATTATAGCTAAAATTAATGCAATTAAGCTTAAGACTGAAAATGTATATNGAAATCTAAGTATTTTGATCCCAATAACTTCACCAAAACCAAGTTGATAAACACGGCGACTGTCAGTCATATCGATTTACAAATTTCAACCCTCTCTCTTGGTACACTTAAGATTCATCAAATTGAATCAAGTAGATTGACAAACATGTGTAATAATTAGTTCTAACCTCTATCAAATACATAAGCTTACAACTTATGAAAGAAGGGATTGAATTTTACCATACCAAATGTTACATGAGAATATAGATCTTTATTTTTTCAAGTCTCACACGAGGGTAAAGTAAAGCTACAATGACAATAGTTCCACCCTGAACTAAGTTGGAGGAAGTTTTTGGTAATCGGTTAAACATGGTTTTGTCTAACTTCTCTATTTATTGAAATCGCTAAGTTCAAGTCAATATAGAATATATTTTCTGTAAAATGTCGAAGGGCATTGAAGTTCTCGTACATGCCTCTCGTATTTCATTTGCTTTAACTACCAGGTTCCTGGACGGTCAATTCTTAAGGAAATTTAGCCTTATTTTTTAAAATGTCGCAATTTGACTGATTTTTAACTTTTATTAAAACGTTATTAGTGTAAAAGAGAGAGAAATAGATTTTTAAAAATCGTCATTATAGATCATTATATAAATTTAAGCAACAGATTTCTTCATGAGTTTTGGAGATTCAATACTCAATAGTTTTTATTTCTGTGACTGCTTGTAATAAGGCCAAGAGGATTCCTAATTTACCCATATTCAATCAATAATAATAAAAAAGATGTCCAGATCATATGTACTGACCACACACCTGGGTCTGTGGCCAAATTTAATTTTTTTTAAATACCTTAAATATTTAACGATTGGCAATATACATTAAAAATTAGTAAATTATTTTAAAACTATCCTAAATACGTTTCTCTTAGCCTTTAACATAAGGGAATTAAGATTATTAAGATGAGCTAGATATCATTCGGGACTACAGTTTGTACACTTACCAATAAATAATTATAATTATTTTTAAAATATTGCTTATGAGTGCAAGGTACATTATTCACTGTTTGTTAATAGCTAATTCAAATAATTTGACATAATGACTCCATTCCAAATTCTAACCCTTTGACTTCTAGCAATTGTTTTTGTTACGGAGTAAATGTTATTAAATCATTCTTATTTCTAGATGTTTTAATTTGAATTCATTGTCTACAGACATCCATCCTTATGAATACTGCTCGGTATTACAATGGTACATAAGATTGATGAAGTCTGGTAGCGAACCCCCCGGGAGCTGGTGGAAGGACTCTTACCTCGGTTCTGCGGTAGGCGATGGGAAGGGTACCCTGTAGAGTACTAGTCCTGAAGTGTTCTATCCCCTGACCGAACGGTGCACTGACACAGCCACGACTGACGCCTGCTCCGGCACCCGCCCCCCTCCCCCTCGGCGGGAGACTTCAACTCCGCAACCTGACTCACCCCGTCCTGCCTGCCCAAGTCTCCTCTTCACACACACCAGTCGAAATCAACAGACTTTTCTCTCTTCATGCCTCCTCAATACTTGTCAATACTATAAGTCTCTAATGCACTGGACTCTTCCGCCTATTCCAACTATCTAAGTACAATTAACAATTAATCATGCTTTTTGATAAATCTCTCTTGATGTTTCCGTTTCTTCATCCATTAAACATAACCCTTCTACAGATCGCTCCTCTGTACTAAGTTAAACCAAGGATAAACTCCAAGCTTCAAGTTTCTGGTGAGCTTCTCAGTTAGTATATTGGCACCGGGTTTTCCTCTGGACCAATTTATTTTTTTTCCAGAACAGCCCTTCCAATGAACCATTCAGTATAATTAGCTGGACAAGTTACTTACCAACTTTTACCAATCAAATGCATCTGAGTAAATTTAAATGAAGATAAATACAGATCAGTTGTTAAAACACGAGTTCTCTCTGGTTTTATTTTGTTAAAATAACCAAACTATAATAACAAAGTTCTTCAAATACGTATTTAAATGTAGCGATTCGTTTTTAAGTTGTTTTTTAATATAACTTTCAACCTACCTAGGTGGTTAGTATATAATATCAGAGATGCCAGTTCAGGCTTTTCTTCAAATCATTTTCTTAAAATGGATGAGAAGGAAACGGGAATGTAAAATTATTTTATGTTAAAAAAGACAAATTCTCCCAATTATGCATTTTTTATCTTCGAATACGGAGGTTAAATATATGTATATATATATATAGTTATGCTAAATATTAGTTATATAGTCCTTTAAACACATAGCTGGATGGACAGTAAGAAATTCTCCAGTTTCTCCAATACTAATTTTTTTCGAACATTTTCGATTAAAATATCATCGAAGATATCCTAATTCCAATCGAAAAATAAGTATTTATAAGCACGATATAACTATAGGACGAATCAGGAGCACTATAGTCATGTTTATTCGAGATGGCTTAAAAAAAAGGCATTTGGTAATTTTGAAAAAAACATCGGGGGCTGAAAGGGGATGTTCCTTTGAGAGCGACCATGAGTTATTAAAGGTTTCTACTAGTATTGAAAATCCAAGAAAGATTTATTTTTTAGCGAATTCCATGCTGTTAATAAAATGTTGATCTTCAACTTAATAAATGTTGAACTTCAATTCAATCTTTAATTATACTGGAAAAAATTAGGTATCCAAATATTTATATACATAAGTTTTTCGCTTACAATTTTTATTATTTTTATCACAGTAAGCCACAACAACTCTGCTTTATTTTATTTTAGCTTATGCCAAATTCAACATGGCCACCTATCCGTTGTAAATACGACGAAAATAAGAAATCGTAAGTATTTTGAACTCAATAACTTTATCAAAACCAAGTTGATAAACACGGCGACTGTCAGTCATATCGATTTACAAATTTCAACCCTCTCTCTTGGTACACTTAAGATTCATCAAATTGAATCAAGTTCATATAGGATTAAGCATATCGACATAGTGTGCAAAATTAAGATTTACTTTTTCTTTTTTTTTTTTACTTTGATATTACTTTATGAATGATTAATGAAGTATAAATATGAATCATAAACCAAGCACATTCTCTTACATATTAGTAGAAATCACTTAGAAAGAATATTCCGAAAGACACTGTAATAATATATCTTGTAAGGGTGTTACTCTATTCCAAGCGTCTTATAAAGTTTTATGTGGTCTTCAATATCTGGAACTGAAGATGACGAGAACACAACATCCCCAGCCCCTTTTCAGACGTCGGAATTCTCAGGTTCAAGTAGGTTATACCAACAACAAAATATGATTATATTATATTATATTGTACAAACTGTATGGAGAAGTTAGAAGCGTAAGAAATAAGCCTCCTCTGACAGATAGGTTTTCTCATAAGCAGCCATGATGTAATATGACTTTCTCAAACAGGACTTGAAGAAACCATACTTGATTCTAAGAGCTCCTGGACTCAGCGTACATCACCTAGAGAACCAACTGGAGAGGGAGCCCTCGACACACAGACAAGCTATAAGAGGAAACGGTCTTTTATTAGCCGTCAAGGAGTCATTATCCTCCGACACATTGTACGTCTCTCATAATTACTTCGAGGAAGGTACAATTATCCTGACAACTGAAAATAATAAATTTATTGTCTGTCTAGTTTATTATTCAACAAACTCTGCTCTATCCTCCCAGTCAAAAGGTCTTAACAGGACAAACTAGTATTTTTCCCGTGAAAATAATGCTGAAATTATTTAAATAATCTAAAGGGTTATTGTCACTACCAATGAATATAGAACTATCATACCTTCTATTATCCGTCTTCATTGGTTTCTGCAAACCATCTTCTGTTGGCGAGCGCTTTCGGACAGTGTCCATCTTCGAGGCCGAATACATGTGTTCACTGTCACTGTCTGTATTCAACTGAATATAGTCTGGAGTTGAATACAGACAGTGACAGTGAACACATGTATTCTGCCTCGAAGATGGACAATGTCCGAAAGCGCTCGCCAACAGAAGATGGTTTGCAGAAACCAATGAAGACGGATAATAGAAGGTATGATAGTTCTGAAATTATTTACATGGATGGATCTTCGGACATTCGTAATCTAAGGGAGTTTTGAGTTGAGAAAATCCTTGTTTATAACACTAGTTCTCCCTTGAGCGCAAAAAGTACTGCCCACGAGCTTTTTTTGGATGCTTCCAAAGTATTCGATAGAGTCTGGCACGGTGGTCTTTTGTTTAAACTAAAATCCTTACTTCCTAATAACACTTACCTAATCCTCAATTTCTACTTATCCAATCGTTTTTAGAATTCAGCAAGGATTAGCTTACTCCGATTTTTACCAAGTGGAAGAGGAGTTCCTCAAGGTAGTGTGCTTGAACCTATCCTACCCATCCAAGTTACTTTCTTTGCTCTTTTTGCAGACGACAAGGCTATCTTATCTTCCCACCCCGATCCTAAAACTGCTTCTACAAATCTACAAGATCATCTCGATATCATTAAGAAATGGTGTGGTAGATGGAGAATAAAAATTAATGAAGCGGAATTCATTCTAGTTCATTACCAATTATGAAAGAAAAATTTTCTTAAAATTGTGATATTTAACAATATTCCTTTACCTCTCAAATTCCGTTCGTTACCTGGATTCCATCTTGACTCACTTCTCACATGGGGTGAACATAATAAAATTAAAAGACAAGAACTCAATCGACGACAAGGACTCCTATACAGACTCATGAAAAGGGATTCTAATCTTACAAGAGAAAAAAAACTGGCGCTCTACAAGACATTACTACGACTAATCTTGACATAAGGTGTAGAAATCTGGGGTGCGTTGGCGCCTTCTAACATCCAACGAATCCAGTCCTTTCATTCCAAAACCCTCAGCATAATCGCAAATGCTCCCCATGACGTATCCAATTCCTCCCTTCATCACAGTTTTAATATCCCTTTTGTTTAAGACCTCATTTCTTCCCGCTTCACCCTTATTCCACAGTAAACTTAAACTTTGGCATTATGTTAATGCCATAACATCTTAATCCACTAGCACAGACCTTGTATTCCAACTCAAACCCCACAACCCTCCCCGTCGACTCAAAGATGGCCTCGTGACCTCCTGGGAACATAGTTTGTATTTAATTTGAGAGTGGTGTCATTGGTCACCTCTCCTCTTGTCATGGTAATTTTGTCTTTTTTTTTTTTTTTTTTTTCCAGTTCATTGTAATCAAATTACAAAATGTTATGTTTTAACTGAGTTACATGAAGATTTCAAAGGATCTAGGACTTTTAGAAAGCCACTAGAGAAACATGAAGGACTGGAGGAGTATTTCAAGCAGCTTCAGGAACAAACATATTCTTAAAAAATGGAAGTGTCTCTTCATCAGAAGAAGATATCCTTACTTAGGCGTTACGAGCTCAAAAACTCTGAAAAGGCTATATACAAATATATAAAATAATAAAACCTGTTTTGCTGTATTCACCCTTAGCCTCTTGGTCGAGCAGTACACATTTTACAGTGATAAGTTTGTACACGTTCTTACCATTATATATTGGAGATTTGTCATGAAAAGAAGGAATAATAAAGTTTCGGAAGCATTAACTCTGGATGTTAAATAATTGTCAATCTTAGATACAGAAGATTTCTAATAGTAAAACAGTAGCTGGAGGGGATATGGTTCGGCATTCCTTCCCTTTAACCACTAAGTTTTATTTTGACTTTAAGAATAGGTAAGTCCCCCCCCCCCCAAAAAAAAAAAAAAAAACTAGACTAGAGGATTTGGATGTCCTTGGAGGTTTGTGTGGAACTTATCAAACCTGGAGGGGATGAGCTCGGAAACAAAAGGTACTTGCAGGTCAGAATGGATGGTTTTATTGGATAAGTAGGAAGGAGTGTTGAGGATTGATCGAAGGACTTTGGACTGGAACCCCTGGATACATCTAATGTTTGATGGCTTTGCTGTGCTCCACAATTCAATACCATATGTTCAAATAGGTCTAATTAATGTTTTGTAAAGAATTATTTTGTTTTCTATTGTTAATCTGGACCAGAGGAAAATATTTATTTGGAGATATTTGTTATAATACTAATTTCATTATTTACTTGGTGGTATTTGTTCTATATACTAATTTCATTATTTACCACATTGATGATACCAGACATATTCCAGGATGTAAAGATTTATAATTCTGATTGGCTAAGGAATGACTTTAGTATCTCTAAACAAAACTTTTAGTCTAAGATGATTTTAGTCGGGGTTCGGTCAAGGTAGATCCAAAAAACCCAAATTTAAAAAATGTATTTTTTTGAACAAAACTTTTAGTCTTTCTTGCGACATTATTGTAAACAGATTCATTATAAAGTAAACAATGTTGGTCTTCTAGTAACTTGAAGTAAAATAAGTCATACAGTTTTAAAATCATTTAAACAGATTAATTACATAACCGATTACCAAGGACTTCTGAGGAAGAAATTTAGGATACCACTACAATGGAGCAAAACTTCCATCCAATGGGTTAGACTGAAGGGGGAGTTGGGGAGGGGGTTACGTTTTTTCCTTGTATTTTGAGGGTTATGAAGAAATTAGTAATTTTCACACTAATGTAATCAATAACAAAAATAACTAATTTAGTTGGCTTAAAAAAGTTAAAGCAGCTCCAGTGTGACTGGATTTTTTATTTATAATAGCTAGTATTTTTTTGCAACCTTTAATAAAATAAAAA
>KZ807680.1:187917-201625 GCA_000696205.2 Oncopeltus fasciatus | reverse complement strand
CATTTATATATATATATATTAAAACAAATATGTTTCTAAAACCTCATGAGAAACATTTATGAAAGAGCAATATTTGCATCGAAGAAAAATTATTTTTTTATCGGTAATAAAAATGATCAATGCATTTGATTAATATTGACATAAATTAGAAATCCAACAATGAACATAATATGTAATAATATTATATTCTGAGTACAAAATATTAATGAAACAATTTTATTCAAACAATATAGTTCTTTTTACACATGTAAAGATACTAATATCTATTAACATATAGATATATAATAATATCATTATACACAAAAAACTACTACTTGGATTGTCAATCAGCTTGTTGATATCCATAAATATAATTGCTATAATGTTGTTCTAGCCACATAAAAATAAAAGATATCATAGAGGGAAAATTGGGAAATAAAAACTTGAGATTGAAACATATGAAATATAAGATCTGAGTCAGAAATATGAAATGTCTTCCTAATTGAAGTAGTCTACCTTTCATCAAAGGGTACATGACTTTGAGAAACAAATAAATTAAAAATTACAATGTAAAATAATGATACATTTGCTTATTTTGCATCATATTTATCTGTTCATTGAGTTACCAGAATAAAAGTCTAGCTACAATTGCTATTAGATCTAATGGCATTCAAAAATCTGGCGATATGGGTTTGAATAAAAAAGAGACAATTCTTTCTTTATATGTAATAATTTTACATTTAAATATAATTTCTTTGACTCATATAAATGGTTAAATTTTTTTTCCTTGTTTCCAATTATCTAATTTTAAATTTTGGAAGTAGAATTAATATTATATAAACACTAAATTATTACTTAAGTATTTATCTGTTGATTTTAATAAAAACCTTCTTTCCATAGGTTGACAGAATCGTTGACCAGTTCGTATTATTCATAAATAATTATGATCTGCAATCATTAAGAGATTTGTGGACTCACTTTGACCAAAAACTGTTTTCAAAATTGGAATATGAATTTCTTCCAGGTATCCCTGTATAGTCTTTTTATTTAAGTATAGAGGAGTATTTTTTTTTCTTCAATTGTTTCTTAATAATATATTTTTCAGGAGTTCGGAAACTTGAAAGCTCTTTACTTAAATTCTACCTAGCAAATGCAGTTACTAACAATAAATCTGATAAAGTTATAGATTTTTTTACAAAAATGACACCAGAAATACAGGGTCAGGCTGAATGGAAAGATTGGTTCAGTAGGTATATTTCGTGTACTCTTGTTTTTTTTAATAAGGCAGTGTTATAAAAAATAAAAAAAATAATGAAATGCTTCCTGTTAAATATTTCATGGATTTAGACACTATAAGGGGATTGCTAAAAAATAAATAAAATACTCTCAGAGCAATTTCATTGTTTGTTGTNAGAGAGAGAAAGAGAGAGAGAGAGAGAGAGAGACTTCTGCTCTATGATAGCTAAATCTGACTGATCTGTTTTTCTTATGGAAAATTGTGGAAGAGGCTCTTCTGCAGTTTTCCTAGCTCTTCCGCAATTACCCACACAAAAAAAGAAAAAAGATCAGTCATGATTTAGTTGGCGTAGACCAGGAGTCTTCCCATCATTCTATTTTCCTTGATGAAGGCCTGAAATTTAAGTCAAAATATTGGCGAAAATAAAAAAAAAACTTTTTTGGTTACCAATCAGTTTTTAATTGTTCAGCTCTCGAGACCGAATTCTAGACAAACCTCTCCTCATAGAGCTTGACGGTCAACTAGTTACCTCCATAATAAAAAGTTAAAATATTTATAATATTTTACAGAATATATTTATTATTAATTTTATTACAGTTATTATTTATTTAATCATCATTTTAATTCTGAAGTAAGCATTGTTTATTATTGAAACTGATTGCCTATAAAAATCTGTGAAGGAATGCTGTATCTTTTTAAACTCAATTAAGATATCATCATTTGTATTCACTTTTTGCAACACATCACCTGCCTGATTATTAAGCACTTAATGTATCTCTCTAATAGTTATTAAAAATAAATAAATAGTCTCTATTCCTTTTCAGTGTTGCCATATATAAAAAACCCTGAGGAGCATTCATTGTTCTCAGTGCATTTTACCAAGCAGTGGCAAGATGCATTCCTAGTATCTCTTCACAATTTTCTAGCTATTATTTACCAGGTTTGTGACCAATCATATTTCTATAATCAGAGAGGCAGGTGTGAGTATACTATGCAATTTTCTATGTAATAAATTGAGTTCATAATTAGTTAAAGTATAACAACATTACGATATTGTAATTTTTCTAATAGTTCTGTGAGAAGCAATAATAATTTAAAATAAAATTTAGCTTGAATTTTTCAATACATAATTTTCATAGCAGGTATTTAGGTTAACTATATTGAAAAAAAAAAAAAAAAAATAACAATTTTACCTAGAATGTTTAAAGCCAGCAAGACCATACATTTTTTTATTTAGCTCTCTTAACAATTCAAACTTATAATCCTGATAGAAAATTGTATATTGCATATAAGATTTTACATATTTCATCAATCATAATAAATAGATTTTAAACAGCTGAATTTTGTTTCAGGCGTTATTTACATACTGTAAAATCAGTCCATTACATTTTTTTCTGTTAAATCATATACATATAGATAACACAATATTATAAAACAGGTAATGCCTCAGCCTGCTCTTGCTAGCTATGAAGAGGAAGCTTCAAAATTAAGGCGCTTGCAGGAAGAAAATGATGTCCTGAAAAGCAAACTTGCAGCTCTTGGACAGGGCTGCAGTAACATTCCTGATGCTGTTCCTCCCATGGACATCATGGATGACTTCTACATTATTGCTCAGTAAATACTTAAAGGATATTAAGTAATTAAAAGTATTTTTGTTATTACAAGTCCTTTTGACTTATTCACTTTCTTGTGTTACCATTATGTTTCATTTATATATTTTCCATGTTTTTTTTTTTTAGAGAAAACCCACCAAGTGCTTCTGAAAATCAAGGAAAAACATTTAAAAATTTCATACGAACATGTACAATTGGAGGAGGCAACAATCCTAGTCCAATAATGGGTAGAAAATCTCAAAGTCAAGGTAAAATAAATTAAGTGTTTCTTTATATGTACTTACCGATGTGTTAGTAAAACTGAATATGTTGAATTTTGATATGACATCAGCTTGCTTTTATTTATTTTAATTAATTTCTACTTTGTCAATTATTGTCTTTAAAAACTCTTTCACTGAGTAATTTAGATTTATTTAATTATTTTTTCAATATTCTTTTGAAAATTACTTAGGATATTTTTTTTTTTTTAATGATCTAATGAGAATTAGTGAAGTAATTTAATTTGATGCAGTATTTCTCCTATAATGAACTTTTTTATTAACACATTTTTTAATGTTTCTGTATGTGTGAAGAAATATGCTGCATAAAGCTCTTTAAAGGACTTTAAAAAAAAAAATAAATACAGAGATTGACTCAAATCAGTGTACTATAGAGCCTTCTCTGACAACTAGTAATATAATCCTCTGATCCTCCTTGAATAAGGAAGTTGTCAGCCAGTGTTGTTAGGTTGCTCCTACCATTGCCGGGCAGGAAAAGAATCTTGTGGTAGGCTGGCTGAAACTTGAAGGTGCATGATTCATTCAAGCTGAACTTGAGACACAGTCTACCTGATTTTCTAAAACTAAAAAATTTTAATTTTTATCATGAAATCCTCCCCCAAAATGCTGCATTGGTCATTCAAAATATATTCAGGAACTGCCTTAATGACTTCAAAATTGATCATTGGAATTCTTCTGCCTTCACCTAGTATCTCCTATGCTTAACTTCTTGGAAGATCGTGGCGCTCTTCATAAAATCTATAGCTCAAACAGATTCTCCTATTTTTAGTCTGTTATGGATGTTACCTTTAAAAGCTGCATCAGTGGTTTATGATCTGTTTTGATTGTGTTTATCTAGGATGAACTCCTCGAATCTAGTGCAAGCGGGCTGGACAGGTACTCTTATTGCAGGTATCCAATGTACCACAACCTGTAGCAACCCTTCTTAAAGTTTGATTTACCTTTTGCTAACTTCAAATTTGTGTATTCTCTGCAGATTTTTTATTATGATTTTGTCTTGAATTGTATAAAGATGCCATAATTTTCTTCAAATTTACTGCTTGGCGGCTTAAAACCACTGGTTTTCGTTCACTTAATTTTAATTCTTGAAGGCCCATAATTATTTGGTTACAATGATCCATAGCTACAATTTTGACTACGGGTATAAAGGTCAGTCAAAAAGTCTTTAATTGATTCATCTTTCTGCTGAATGCGCCTGTTAAATTTTGCTCGTACATATATAACATTAATTCGTGGAATAAAGTGATTCTTGAATTTCTCTGTGACTGTCAAATAATTGTTTTCTTCTTAAGAATATAATCCAAAAGAATAAAATATTTTTTCAGAGACTGGACCCATCATATATTTTAGCATGTTTACCTGATCTTTGAAATTCTGGTTTATCTTTGAGACCAGATGTGTGGCGGCTCTGTATCTTTCGAAACCTTCTGAACCATTTCACAAAGTCTGATTTAAAATTCAATGGTTCTATTCACATTAACTGGCAATGATATTGGTTGCTCTTGATCTCCTTTTCAGAATTATTCATTTTCGTGGTAATGAGGCTTTCCCTGTTTGACAAAACTGTTTTGTTCTCACAGTTAATTTCATATCTTTGTAGCATATCTTTAGCTGTAGATTTTTAGTTCTGATTTTTTTAATGCTTAGAAATACATGTGTGACTTTAATTCAAATTTATTATTTTCTATTATATATATAAATATTTCATGGATTTAGACACTATAAGGGGATTGCTAAAAAATAAATAAAATACTCTCAGAGCAATTTCATAATGACTCACGGTAAAGGTCATAAACCATTCCACTAAAAGACAATGAAACCATTCATAAGCTGTAGGTTAATTGTGACATTAACGATCTTCTTGCAGCAGTTCACAACTTACTTATCTACTTTGTCTAGCATGATATATTTCCAGCCATCCTCAAATATTGGTAGCTAATACTTGTTGAGCTTGAAAGGGGATAACTGGTACGTGAAATGACGTCACAAAAACCAATCACGGGGTAGGCTTTGAGTCCCTGTGTAACAGAAAAGATCCNTTTGGCTGTATATTTTTTCTTTGTATATTTAGCTTGCCTGAATTGTTTTAGGAACAAATGGTTGATCACAAAACATCCATCATTCAGTGTCGATTTAATGCTACTGGTTCATTAGTTGCAAGTTGTGATACCGATGGTGTTCTCAAAGTGTGGTCTCCATTTTCCCAGAAGAACAAGTGGGAATTCATAAACATTCAGCAAAAAGAAACCATATTAATCAGTCTTCCTGGATAAAGTATAGCAGGTCTGTAAGTAAGATCCCTTCATTACTATCTAGTTTCAATCAACTGTGTCAGCTATAAGCTCAGAAGGCTAGCTTGAAAAAATGTTGTTAATATTTTACGGAAAACCCAAGTTCTCCATTAAAAAACTTTTCTTTTCCTTCTCAAGTACCACAGTTAAAAATCTACAACTCCATCTTCCTTAATGTTACATTACTCAGCCTGAAGCTATTCCATATTTTTGGCTTTTATGTATTTCATAAGCAATTGTCCATAGAAAGTACCTTGCATGACTTTTGAAAAATTTCAACGGTTCATGACCAATCCTAAATGGGTGAATCAATCATAATAAATAGATTTTAAACAGCTGAATTTTNAGAATAAAATAGGTGTAATATGTAATTTTATAACATTTATTTTCTATAATATATAAAAAAAATGCCTATTAAGAAAGATTTTTAGAATATAATTTTGATTGCTGGGCAGCCCCTCTTATTTAAAAAAATACAAACCAATTTCAGCGTGGCTTTCCATTGCTAACCCTTAAAGAGGGTTGAAATGAGATGAGTGAAAGGTTGGAGGAGAGGAAGACCCAAATTTATAATTTGTAATCTTATTTGAGTTAGGAAAAAAATTTGCTAAACATAATATGTGTAAAATATAAATTTCTAATATTTGTGTTCCTTAACATTTTTATGTAAAACCTAGACAAAATATATAAAAGTAATGACAGGTTAGTACTTCCTCCACCCTTGTTTTCTGGCCAATCTTGAGCTAAGTTTAGTTTTAATCGCATTCTTCTCTCTAACTTTTAAGTTAAATTTTCTCATTTTCTCTTCCTTATGTAATTAATATGGTAAAACTGCTTAGATTATGCAGTTCCTGTATGACACTCTTTTAGGTCTGTTTTTCGACACTTTTCTCGAGCTTTGTCAATCATTTTTGTTTATTTGATTTTAGGGGTGAAAAAAAGATTGTAGGAACATAAGTGAGAGTGATAAGCTTAGTATATTTGTCTATTGATTTATGAGTTCTTTTCTACTGTCGTGAATTGGTTATGTTTTGTAACTTGCCTGTCAAAAGCAATACCAGTGGAAGGCTTTGTTGTGGGTGGCCGTTTTTGTCTTATTTTGTTTATGGATAATGGAAAATAATTAGTTGTAATTGTAGATGTGAAATTTTCATTTAAATTCACAATTATATTTATCTTAATTATCTCAAAGCAAATATATACAGTTACTTTTGTACTAGTTTGAATATATTCATTGAATTTATAGAAGTGGATGGTTGGATTTATTTTTCTTTTTTTTATGGCTTCAGCTACCAAGGCCCTAGCATCCGAGTCACCAATAAATTAGAGAATTATAGAGAAATATTTCCATTATATACATTTTAGCAAACTTTGTTGTAATGCACAGTACTAATGTACATGTACTAATGCTCTTCTCACAGCAGATTTTTAAAACTTGAGAAAACATATTAAGATGTGTATTAACAACTGTATATTAGAAAAGGAGCGCAGTCAGCATTTTTTCAGTTGAATTACACTTTAAGTTAATTATATAAAATATTAAGTCAATTTGATTAATTTAGATAATAATCTTAAAATTTTCCTTTCAAATTTAACCATGCAAGCCCTAAAATTGCTAACCTAATAATACAATTTTATTATATTATCAAATGAATATCCTACCTATTATATTCTTGGACTTGGTTTTTTCTTCTTTTTTTTATAATTGGATTATAAGATTTAAATAAAGGAAACATACAAACAAAGGAAGTGTTGGACACTAAGTAAAAGTGGACCAAGAAGAGTGGAAGTTTTTCTGCTGTAAAAAGTGAAAGAAAACAAGTAATACTATACTAATTTTTATTTCAAAACAGTAAAACTTTGGACTCAACTTCAAAATGTATTTTATAGTTTATTTCATTGTAGTTTAAAATAAATTAGTAAGATTTCTTTGTTTACAGTATCGATGCTGTGCCTAAAAGGTCTCTTTCACTTGATTCACGTTCCAGAAAACACAGAGATCCCTCCTGTGAAAATGCTGATAGGCGTAATAGCTCTAAGAAAGACAATTTTTTACTTCTTAGTCAGGTAATTTTTATCACATATAATATGATCTAATGGAGTCAATGATTTTCTTATATTGTTAAGTTAATTACCCAGATTTTATTTTTTTTTTAATGGAGGAAATGATGTAAGGAAAATAGATAAACACTTTTGATTTCAGCCCATTTATAAAGTATTTTTCTCTCTGCTATCTCAAATGGCAGACAAAATTAACTGTTACTTTAATTGAAATAATTTGATAGTTTTTTTATAATGCAGCAATAGAAAATATAATAGTAAAAAACAGCAACCCTAATTTGTATGATAGGTATCTTATGATAAAATTACCATTAACATTACATAGTGAAAATATGTATTATGCAGAATTTTGAAACATTTTACTTTTCTATAGTAGTTTTTGGCTGTATATTTTTTCTTTGTATATTTAGCTTGCCTGAATTGTTTTAGGAACAAATGGTTGATCACAAAACATCC
This sequence comes from Oncopeltus fasciatus, assembly GCA_000696205.2. Classification (NCBI taxonomy): domain Eukaryota; kingdom Metazoa; phylum Arthropoda; class Insecta; order Hemiptera; family Lygaeidae; genus Oncopeltus; species Oncopeltus fasciatus. The sequence goes on along the minus strand of KZ807680.1, from coordinate 193,710 downwards.
ATCATTCAGTGTCGATTTAATGCTACTGGTTCATTAGTTGCAAGTTGTGATACCGATGGTGTTCTCAAAGTGTGGTCTCCATCTCCAGTTCCTAAGTATATTTTTTATATATATATATTTTTTTAAATCACTTTGAATGTGGTCAGATTTTTTTTTTGTGTTATTGCCTCTATTATTTTAAAAAAATAAATAGAGTGTGTAATTAATAATCTTTAACATTTTTATAGACTTACAAGCCTTTGGGCTTTTTGAACTTTCATTTAACTAGAAATATGAAACTTTTTAACGTTTTCTACTAGAAATTAATTGATAGTTTTCCATATGATAAAATATCAATTGAATTTTGATTAATTAAATTTTGTAGAAAGTTAATTTACAAATTAACCTTTGTTCATCTTCTTTTACTAGCTGAGTATATACTTTATTGCAGTTAGCCCAAGCAATAGATTACTTTAAGAATATCTTATTAGTTTATTCATATTAACTTAAAAGCATGTAAAATGGTTTATTTTAAATTTTATTTAACTTTGATTCATTATTCTTAGCTTTTAATTTTTATTTGTTATGTATTGTCTGTAATATTTATATTATATATTGTAATTTTATTCAGTTACTCTGAAGTTTCTAGTTTGTTTCTTTCATATTTTATTGTGTGTCACCCATTTAAAATAATTAACTAATAATATTAATTTTAACTTCAATATTACTGTTTCTCTCTTTTGAAGATCTAATGATTATTTATTGATATTTCAGTGTTTTTTATTCTGCACAATTTAAAAGCAGTTTGACTGCATTATGCTGGGTTGGAAAAAATGAACGATTTTTTATTTCTGGTAGTCAAGATGGCATTATGAGAATGCATGATGCCAAGGAAAATAAGGTTGTCTGGGAAGTTAGCCCTGACGACAACAACCCTTTAAAAAATGCCAGGTATTTATAGCTATATATTTTTAATAGCATATTTAGTGAAGTTTGTTTTTTAAAAGATGTCAACAAATTATTAGTACCAAGAATAAGTATTGATTTTTATTGCTTTTAAAAACTCCATATACAGTAGGCCATATAATTTTTAGCCTGTCCTGGCTGGGACAGTTAGATTTNGCCAGGAATCGAACCTCGATCTCCTGCAATCCGGGCCAGTGCATTTACCATTTATGCTACCAGGACAAGTCTGGTAAGATACTAAATTCCCCGCACTAGAGTCGAAAGTCTAACTTCCAAGGACGACAAATCGTCTTATGCTCAGAGGAGCTGACATTATACAGCAGTTTAAATGACTAGCTGTTTCATCCAACTGGGACAGTAAGATATTTTATTCTGTTCCCTTGCACTAAAAATTTTTAAAATTTATGTGGGAATTAATACCACAAAAAAATAATATTTATAAAATTAGTCCATATATTTTATGAGTAGACTGAAGGGATCCAAAAGAGGTTAAAGCAATTTATACATTTTCAATTAAACAGTCTTACATCTGTAATAATACTGATTGGTTTTTTTTTGTTTTTATTGGCCATTTTTAGTTGGTTAATTTGTCATTAATAGAAAGTCTGACCTAACCATTTCCCGTGTATATTATTATTGACTAATTAACATTGGGTTTTTTTAAAAATCATTTTTAAAATCCTTGTTTTTGACTTGATCTATTCCCTATATATATATTTATAGTCTTTCACAGTTAAGTAGGATTTTTATGGAAATTTCTGTTTTGAATCAACTCTCATTGTTGGCTATTTCCTTTAACAGGAAACTATAATAAAGAAAAGTTTTCTTAATTCATTTTAAATTTTGTTTTATTTTACTAAATAGTATTTATATGATCATTATATCCTAAATAATATAATTATTAGTTATGTTTTTAATGTAGTTATTATGAAGGTACCATATGTGCGTGTGTGTGCACCTGAAAACATGTATGTTTGTCAGTTATAAAATTTATTATGTTATTGAAAAATAATTTTCTTTGGTCTAATATCAAATATCTGACCAAATGATCATGATTTCTATAATTATGCCATTTTTATAATTTTTTTTTTCATTTTTTTAAAAGTATTTTTTTATTTTAAGTGGCTATGTCATTGCCATGATTGCTTTTTTCCCTACTTTTCTTTTAAACTTCCAATTTTTCATTTTTTTTAAAATCTGCGTTCCATTTCTAGCATTAACCTCTAATTTTAATGATTACACATTACTTTAGTTGATTATATAAAAATTAAACATTTGTAGTCAGAAATAGAAATAATACATTCAAGGTCTATGTTTTACACTTACAAAAACGTTATAATCTGAAAATTTAATTAAAAAAAAAAAAATGTTGTCTATTATAAAGCAATAAAAAAATTTCTTAGAAATGACTGAACTGATTCCATTGATATTCATGATTTAGTTTCTATCTGTTCTATTAATGTGTTGACTTTCATATGAATTTGATCAATCGAATAAAAGGGAGAAGGAATAATTTAACATACTGTTACACCTAAAGGATTGTCATTTGTAATATTTTGTTGAATCCATTGAGATTTACATTTGGTTCTCTTAGTTTTTCTCATACCTTCAAAAGTTGACCAGTAATAAAAAGTTTTTTGTGTGAGACTATAGTAGTCAAAGTAAATGCAATAGCCAGGTGCTTGCTATTTCATTTGTTTTATAACTTATCTATTGTTGTACTACTGTTAGAATTAATGATTTTTTTCTTTCCATGTGTCTTGGTTTTAAAATACCTATGTGCTTGTAAGAATAAACAGGTGACTATGAGTAGAAATAAATGTGTGTGCATTCTCGTGCTCATTCATGCTTTTGTTTTGTATATGTATGTTTAATAATAAAAAAATATACAATAAATGGTAATCATATTTAAATTTACAATTTATAATTATAACCATAATTAATTATCAATATTTTTATCATTATAAAAAGTATTCTTTTCCTAATTCTTTTGAATGTAAATATAATAGTAATAAAAGTAGGCAAACTCTGCTATGATAGAATACAAAGTGCAGTACAGACTGTATTGTTAGTTAATTACATTCTCTGCCCTCATTTTTAAAGTATGACCTAATTAATTTTTATAGGATTAAAAAAAGCTATTAGTTTTATGCAAGCAATATTGTATAAAATACATAAAAACAAATTATTCATTTAAAAGAAAGAGTGAAAAAACATTCATTTTATTATAGTGAAATCTTAATATATATAAAAATGAAAAATGATAATACTCAAGTCAATTTAAAATGAGCATACGACTTGAAACGTGCTGTGGAATAAAAGGAAAAATGAATGTCATTTTGAAAATAAAGCTGATTTTTCTCAAATTAATTTATTATGATTGCCTTTATTAAGTTTAAATGAAACTATTAAGTAACTTTTGTTAATGTGATGCTTTTATAAGATTTATTTGTTGACTTAAAAAGGCTTAATACTTATCTCTTTTCATATTTTGTATTAATGAGCTACAATCTTATATCCTGATTTCTGGATGTGCTGTAATGATGCTTGAGCTGTTTAAACAAAATAATTTTCAGCAAGAAGGCAAAAGTATACTCACTGTTATTAACTTTTTTGCTGAATTATGTACATTTTTCTCAAATGATTATTAATTTTTTTATATAGATAATATTTAGTAATTATTTTAGTAATCATACTACCAATTATTTGCCTGAATNCTATATTCATTGGTGGTGGAAATAACCTTTTAGTTTATTTCTTGTGTTTGGTTTGTAGAACCAAGAAAAAAAAAATGTGCAGAACAAGACATATCCAATTAAAATTAAAAAAATATGTTCTAACTGTAATTTTTTTGGACCCAAAGAGAACTTGCAGCAAGGTACTCTCTTAGGGCTTTATACAAATTTTCTTTTTTAACATGTCTTAGGATTTGACCATTTATTGAACGACAATACTCTCTAAAGGGCTCTTAAAATATCTATTAAGGATTTGTAAGGAAGAACGTAATGAGGGGACCAGACCCGTACAGAGCGGGCCTAATAGAGAGGCCCTCAACAGAGAGTTGAATGCAGACAGTGACAGTGAACGCACGTATTCGGCCAGAAGATGGACAATGTCCGAAAGCGCTCGCCAACAGATGGTTTGCAGAAACCAATGAAGACGGACAATGGAAGGTATGACAGTTCTATATTCATTAGTGGTGGAAATAACCTTTTAGATTATTTACCTAAGTATGCTTTTTTTTCTTTTTGGCAGAACAAAATAACTCTTTTAGAAATTTGATTTTTGTTTATTATTTTAAACATTTAGTTAGGTAATTAAGGGACATGGTGGTTAAGTTACAGGACTCCTGAGCCAAAGGGTTCCGAGTTCAATGCTCACAGTGCACAGTGATATGCTCCTAGGGAACGCGCTGCCCTAATAAAAAACTATTTTTCATTTAACGGGGAAAAAATCAAGCGGCTTGAACAGTGTGCTAACCTAGTGCTTTTTCTAGTGTATCGTGGGATGAGAATAAATACATCATTTACATGTATTTCCCCCTTGGGCTTATTACTGTCACTTGTTACTGGCTTAGACCTGTTGCGGGATTGTATCAGTTAGGTAATGAGGAATATTGGGACAGGAATGCATTGTAATTTAATAAATAGAATACATTTTACAATTAAATATTAAATCACAGGAGGAAAGTTTTGAGAAACAATTCTTTACTGTAATTGAAATCATTGTGCAAACGATACTAATGTAATTTTAAGAGTTATTAATAATGATTTTCTTGTGTTGAGAGAAAATGATTGATTGTTTAAACTGGTTGGTATGCTATCTTGCAGGAAAGTATCATTGGAAATTTTTGCTAGTTATTTAACATTCATTTGTAGCATTTGGATAAAATATTTTTGTAGTATGATTAATCCCAATGGCTTTTTTACTAAGATTAATTTTAAATACTTTTAAAATAAATTTTCTATCCAGAAAATAATCACTGACCATTTTCCCTTTGTAGTGTATATATCTTGCTCTTGAAAAAGAGCAAACACACTTTTGCTTTATATTCCCCCCTATCATGAAATTGTGTTTTAGTTGATTTTTCTAGAAAATTTACTATTTAAATGAACCTAGAAAATCAAAATCTTAGTCTCTCTTTGAAATTTGGTGTTTCGTATTTCAAGACAAGTAGAATCTAAAATTCAAATTAAAAAAAAAATTTTTTGTACATGTTATGCAAAATTTCTTGGTGGGTACTAAACCGATTTTAAAGAAATTTGATTTTGGTTCTATCTATTCCATCAATATGCCTAATTTCATATTTGCATGATCCATAAACACTAAAGGAGTTAAATTGAAGATAAAAACTTTAAAATTGCTCTAATAAACAAATCGTTAACACTTGAAGTTTGTGTCATTTTGTCAGAAAAATCTAGTTTTACATATTTAGTTTTTTAATATTTTTCATATCTTGAATAATTTTCCTTTAGACGATTTATTTTGAGAAGGCTAGGAGTCTAAGGGAATTGTTGCTTCCCAATTAATGTTGTAATTTATTTATTTTATTTATTTTTTTACATGTTAGGCTACTATTTGGAATTTTGTTAGCCAGTCCATTATGATGCATTGGATGTGTCATTTTTGTTGGGAAATGTGTTCCTGGTTTAATATTTTATAATAATATTTAATTTTCTTTAATTTTTATCACAACATATATTATTTAAAAAATGCATATTAACTGATTTTAACTAGTTTTTTAGTTTTACTGGTTTCTATATTGCCTAGTTTTCTATATAATACTAGAACTATAGTGGAATAATTTGTTGCACTTAAAAAAAAAAAAAAAATATATATATATATGTA
>KZ807680.1:173271-185625 GCA_000696205.2 Oncopeltus fasciatus | reverse complement strand
AACTTATATATATATATTGTTAAAGACATATAGTAAGAATTGGCCATGACTTATTTTGCAGCAAAGTTATAAGCTTGGAGAGAATGAGGGTTCAGACCTGACAGCTAACTGCTGCACTTTTAATCATAATGGGAGTCTTCTTATTGCTGGTTGTTCTGATGGCTCAGTGCGGATTATTGATGTACGTAATGGGGACCTCTTGGAGACCAGATTTGCTCATGAGGGTCCTCTTGTCTCATTGGATATGGCACAGGATCATAACACATTTTACACTTTTGGCTTAGATCACAAGGTAAGTTTTATCATTTTAATATACTGAAATTTAATTAAAAGAGAAACTATTAAAATCTGTTCCACAATGTAATCTCTTATTATTAGAGGTGTAGCTTTAATAGTTTTAATGTTTAAAATATTTAATTATTATGAATAATTTTTGACTTTTTAAACAAAATTTCATTCAATAAAAATAAATCATAATGTATTTTTCAAATATGCATTGTTTTTTCTTGTAAAATAAAATTGTAATTTCACACCTGCCTCTCTTCATCTAATTTTTTTAAACCTTTAATTAATTATTATATTCTGTGAGAAATAAAAACATTTTGTAATGAGAAAAGGTGACCAATGACACAACTCTCAAATTATTTCAGACTATATCTCCAGGAGGTCATGGGGTCATCTTCGTTTGAGTCGACAGGGAGGGTTGTAAAGATGGAAGACAAGGTATGGACTAGTGGATTAGGATAGTGTGGCAGTTTACTGTGGAAAAGGCTGAAGCGAGAAGAAATGAGATCCTGAACAAAAGGGGTATTAAAATCGTGGTGAAGGGAGGAATTGGATACATAATAGGGAGCATTTTCGATTATTCTGTGGGTTTTGGATTGAAAGGACTGGATTCGTTGGATGTTGGAAGGCTTGGAGGCACTCCAGATTTCCAGTCCGTATGTCCAGATTGGTTGTAGTAATGTCTTGTAGAGCGTCAGTTTGTTTTCTATTGTAAGATTGGAATTCCTATTCATGAGTCTGTATAGGAGTCCTTGTCATCAATTGAGTTCTTGTCTTTTAATTTTAGTATGTTCTCCCATGTGAGTCGTGAGTCAAGATGGAACGCCAGGTAATGAACAGAATTTGAGATGTAAAGGAATATTGTTAAATTTCACAATTTAAGGAAAGTTTTTCTTTTGTAGTTGGAAATTAACTTGAATGCATCTTGCTTCATTAATTTTTATTCTCTATTTGCCACACCATTTCTGAATGCTATTAAGATGATCTTGTAGGTTTTCAGAAGCAGTTTTAGAATCGAGGTGAGAAGATAGAGGAAGAAGCCTTGTCATCTGAAAATAGAGCTAAGAGCTACCCTTGGATAGGTAGGGATGTCAGCAGTGTACTGGGTAAATAGGATAGGTCCAAGCCCACTACCTTGAGGAACTCCTGCTTCCCCTTCGTAGAAATCTGAGTAATCTAATCCTTGCCGATCCCTAAAGAAATGGTTGGATAAGTGAGACTTAAGGGTTAGGTAAGTGTTACTAGGAAGAATGGATTTCAGTTTAAACAGAAGACCACTGTTCCAGACTGTATCAAATGCTTGAGAAATATAAAAAAAAGCTCCTGGGCAGTACTCTTTGCACTCAAGGTAAGAGGAAATGTAGTCTACGACATGAAACACTTATTGGACAGTAGAATGCTTGGGTCGGAAGCCAAACTGATGATTTGGGAGGATATTGGAAGGTTCAATGGAAGGCATCATTTGTTTTAACAGAAATTTTTCGAAAACCTTAGAAAGTGAATGAAGAAGATAGGACAGTAGGCTGAAGGCTTATGTGGTGGTTTTTCCAGGATTGGGAAATAATATTATGTCAGAATATTTCCAGGGGAGTGGGAAGTGTGTAGTTTGGAGTATACAAATATAGATGTAGGTAAGGAAAATAATTGCTTTATTGGGAAGATTACAGAGAATTTCACTGGTGATTAGATTATACCCAGGTGATTTGAGCTTAGGCAGACAAGAGATTATGTACTTCACTTTGGAAGGTGTTACTGCCTTCAGTGGTAAAGATATAGGTAATAGGGTGTCCAGACACTCCTCAATCTCCATGGCATTGAACTGGTCTAAGGGGTCTAAATGTCCTCATTCACTCCTGTAAATGTTTGCTTGAGAAGCTGGGCAAACTTTTTGGCCTTGTCTTTATCAGAAGAAGCCAGAAACCATCTCCTCGGAGAAAAGGGGCAGACACTTCATGGCTTCTTAAGGATTCTGCAAGTAGCAATCCAGAAAGATTTGTCTCCTGATGAGAGGGTAGACAGATGGGGATTAAAAGCCTCATTTCGTAAAGCACATAATTTTCGCTTTAAGAGCCTGGAAATGGATTAAAGTATTTTTGGAACAATGTCCTTGAGTGGCCAAGGTCTTTGAAGAAAGTGCAAAATTCTGGTGTAGTGATTGGTTTCTTTGGAGGACAATACACTGCTGAAAGTCTGATTGGATAAGAGGGTGTAGAGATAGACACTGGTGTTAATTGAAGGGACTCTGTGGGAGTGGAGGGTAAAATATGATGGGTATAGGATTTCTTGATAAGAAATGCAGTTCCACCATGAGCTCGTCTGTCAGGATGGTCTGTCTTATAAGTGTGGTAGCCAGCAATTTTTATATTATTTCATTTAGTTAGTCATGTTTCTGTCAGTAATACTACGTCTACATTTTTGTTATCGAGTACTAGTTTGAGTAAGGTGATCTACAATTTCAAACCTAAAATAATATTATTGTATCATACTTATATAGCATCCCCTCATGCTTTTTCATTAAGTAACTGAATTTTTAGAATCTTGTAAACAAAAACTTTTTCCAAGATTCTTGTATCTTAAACTTATTAAAAGGTAAAAAAATTAAAAATTGTAAAAATGCTAGAGATTGAACCAAGTTCATTTATGAACCAGGCCAATTGTAATAGCATTACTATAATCCTTTGTAGTATACTATCCTAAGATTAACCATTGGCTTTTATATGACATTATTTGTAGCTATGCAGGCACAACTTTGCTCATTATAACAGTGGGTCTTCTTGGTCAGCAACATTGCCAACTTGTAGCAGCACACACAGAAATCAAAGTTTTTCACTTCACCAAAACGGAAAGCATGTTCTTACATCATGTGGAGAATCTGGAACACATATATATCAAGTAATAGCATTTTTCATTCATTAAAGGGAATCTCTTATAAATTTATTTTAATTAATTTCCTTCCAGAAGAAATTTATTTCAGTTTAAATGAAGAAAATATTTTTTTTAGCTTGTCAACCTTAAAGTCATTAATGTAAAGAAGAAAAAAAAAAAGATTCACTGTGACTTTTCAAATTTTATTTGTGTTATCCTTTCTGAAATTACTAAAAGTATATGATTGAAATAAATAATTCTTACCCTTTTAATGATAATTGAAAATCCTTGTAATAATAATTTATAATTATTATTTTTAAGTTTTTCTGATCTCTAGCCAGAGGTTTTGACCTCTGCACTACATAGACTTTAATCTCTCTATGTCAGAAACTTCTTCCTAGAGGTCTCCTTGGCTCCTAGAATTAGTTCATTACAGCCGAAGGAAGGCAGACTGAATTATTATTAAAGGTCCTTGGTGTATTCCAAGTATGGGTCCCCTTAAAGGTTTAATCACTTCATTTAGAAGTGCCAGTTGAAGCAAACTACCTTGCATACCTAGGAAACTAGGTGACCTCTAGTGAGAAGTTTTTAACACAGCGGTACGAGGGGCCCTTTAGTGCAGAGGTCAGAATGTAGGTTTAGAGTCACACTTCAAGGTCTATGTTTTACACTTACAAAAACGTTATAATCTGAAAATTAATTAAAAAAAAAAAAATGTTGTCTATTATAAAGCAATAAAAAAATTTCTTAGAAATGACTGAACTGATTCCATTGATATTCATGATTTAGTTNTGCATACCTAGGAAACTAGGTGACCTCTAGTGAGAAGTTTTTAACACAGCGGTACGAGGGGCCCTTTAGTGCAGAGGTCAGAATGTAGGTTTAGAGTCACACTCTGTGGCCTAAACTTTTTTCCTTCATACACTTATTTTTTAGTAGCGTGTAATAATTATTAGAGTTATATATATTAAATCAAATTTTTGTTTTGTACTGTATGCTAAATTTCAAGAACAACAATTTTTAGAAATTAGAAAATAAACAAATTTTGTCACATTAGTTTTTTAATAACTGAAAAATTAATATAAATCATTTTCTATGGCATCTTTTCTTTTATTAAGTGAGCCTAAATTGTAGAATATCACCTAAAATGGAATATATACAAAAAAAACAAAAAACAAAAACAAATGAACATACATGTGCTATGTCCTCCACACTAACATTTTTCTTGTAGTGGTATTAATGAATTTATAACTTCCAATATTCCTTTCTCTGGTGGTGTCAATATTATAGCTGATAGGAAGGAGTTATCTGTAGTGCATCCTGCTCATGATTGATCATAAACAACCACTTTGTTTTTTTTTAAACACAGGACGGCCTTCCATCAAAGCCTACTAAAGCCAATTGACATCATCCTATTTATATTTGAGGAAAAGGCTTTTCTAAGTATGGGACTGTTATATTACTCTATAGTCAGTCAGACTCCCAACAATGTTCTTTGATATTTAAATGAGTTTCCCTCCATGCACTATTTCCCCTGCCAACAAGATACTTAGAGTAATGCTGATATATAGTTGTATAGCATGTATATTTATATATAGTAATGTATACACTAGAAGTAATGTATTTATTTATCAGGAGATAATTAATAGAATAATTATCTTCTGATAAATACATATGCTATTTCTAGTGTAAAAAAAAAAGAAAGATAATAAAGGCATTACTTTAAGTAAATAATGCTCTATAACATTATTTGCTGAAAGTAATGCCTTTTTTTTTCGTTTCTTCTTATTTTTTTTTTCTTTGCTTCACTCTTTCTTTTGTTATTATAATTTGTGTATTTATGACATTTTTTTTCTTGTAGAATAGTCATTATACGTTATTTCAGATAACCACATGTGGCCTTCAAATGATGCTACAACTTCGTGGCCACAAGAGTCCGCTAACTGCTTGTGACTGGTCTACAGCTAATCAGTGTGCTACCTGCTTATCTGCTTCAACAGATGGAGTCATTAAAATATCTACTATCCTGACTCCATAACTTTATATTTATGTTGTTTTTTTTTAAATATCTGTGATTTTATTTTATTGTTTATAAAGCTTAAGTCTAGTTAACCCTCGGAAGGTTTATTGTCATACTCCTTTGTGTGAGGTAATGAGTCCAATAGTGGCTACCACAATTAATTTTTATTGTTTGAACTTTGAATATATTATTTTTTTCATTTTTATCTATTTAAAATAACATTTTAGATGCTAAAGTAAATTAGAATGTTTCACAAGTAAAGTTATTTGTTTCACGTATCTATGCAAAATTTAAAGTCAATCAATTTTATATTCCTTATTTGTTTAAAACTTCCATCACCTCACTGTTCTTTCCTAAATTAATTATGAGCAATTACTTATTAGTATTCATATTCGAAACTGTAACAATTGATTTTAAAATTTTCTAATTCTGTTAAAAAATAATGTTCAGACTTTTCATCTTATTTTTGCTTATTTTTTATCATCTTATTTATTATGTATGCATTGAGTTAGATAAAAATTATGTTTTATGTATGAAAAAGCTAGTAAATTTGATGCAGAGAAAAAGTATTATCAGCCTCCTCCCCCCAAGGAAGTTTATTGGCCTTTATAATAATAGTCTTTAAATAAATTAATTTTTAGCTTTATATTTTTGTGATATTTTCTTCAATTTTATTATTTTTTATTCATAGTGAGTGCAATTATAAACAAAAAAAAAGTTTGTAATTTTATTGCAGTTCTACCGATATATTTATAGAAACAAAGCCAAATAAAATGTTTATACTGTCATTAGTTTAATAAATTTTCCTTGTATACACTAGATTTAGTTACAAAGAATATTATGGAAATGTTTAATTTAGGCTTAAATATAATTAAAGTCAAATAGCTCAGATTAGAGCCAATATATATTTTCCAAAATACTCAGTGTAAATATTTTATTAAATTTTTTAAGAATCATCAAGTAGTTAGAAAGATGCAGATTAGTAAGATCCTAAAAAATGCAGTATTAAAATCTTACATTAATGTATATTTACATAATTTCTGACATATATAAATCATCCATCATTGAAATGCTAAGCCTCTTCAATGACGAATGAAAAATAGTATACTCAAAGCTTCTAAGTATGATGCAATTTAGAAAAGTAATGTCTTGAGGGTAGGATGACTGTCTGACTGGAATTTCAAGCAGGGACCTGTCAGAAAACACTGACCGATGAGATGAAGGATTGTCTTAAGTCTTCCTACTTTAGACAAAAAGTGAACCTTATGAGTTAACATAAGATTAACCCCAAAGGTATGGGGTACTACTTTTAGCAAAGGTGTTTTCCAATTTACTTCTTAAAACAGGATGTGGAAGCCAAAGTCAAGATAATGATAAACACATCTAAACAATCTTTGTACAATCATAAAGGATCCAAACAGTTTAAATGAAAAAAAATAGCATTAATAAAGTGCATTACACACTGGTAATCTAGAATGGTTTAGGGAAAGAGCCATTTTAACTCAAAAAAATAGCAAGTCATCTGTCATTAAGGAATACAATGGGGATTGGTAATAAAGGTGAATGACAGGATGTAAGAAATTAGGCCCTTTCAATCACCTCGACTGCCTGTTCTGATCAGAGTGTCTTACCTTAGCATTGAATTTTACCTTTATTTCTGTTTATTCTTCCTCTGTCCTGCCACTATCCCTTTTCTGTACTCCATAGTACAGAAAAGTCCTCAAGGATCAAGGATACTTATGTTAGTGGTATACTTTACTATTCTCATGTCCTTGTAATTTTGTTAACAGCCCCTGAAGATGACTATAATGATTAATAATAATAATAATTCCAGAGAATTGTAAATATTAGGAATTTTAAAAAAAAATCAATACTTGAACTGAATCAAACTGCCCTGTATTTATATATATATATATTCATTCAAAGAACGAAAGAATATTTACTCATGGTGTTTACTGTGACTAACTTTCACAATAACTGAGAGTGCCATGATCTCAAACTTCCCTGAGTGAAGGCAGCAGAGATGTCAGCAGCAGGAGGTACGCCTCCAGTGAGCGAGTTCCTTAAAAATGGCATTGTGATGCGAGTTTTTTGGACTAGGATCGTGGCTTTACCATCCTGATGGTCCACTCAGATCAGTAGCAGTAGATCCTTTAGTCCTACAAAAATCAGGGATAATTATTTAAAATCAAAAACTGTCAAAGAAAAGCTAATGCTTCTTTTATACTCAATCGAGTTGGTACATGTGAAGATACAGTATTCTTAGAGTGTGGGAGAAATTGGAACTGGTATAGACTGTATTCAGTCTAGCTGTCTTATTCATTTTGCCATATTTTTCCTCACATAAGCAATGTATATTTGAACCATTTTTGTAATTGGAAAATATGTTTTAGTGATTTTATTGGTTTATGAACTAGTTTAATGTATAAATATGTTTCCTTGTCTGTAGAAAAAAAAATCTGTTGCAACACAATCAAAACAGAACAAAAAGTAAAAAAAAAACATTTCACACTGACGATCATCCTAATTTATTATTTTATGAACTATTTCCATAAAAAAGTTTATCAAATATAAACTTGTATTTTTACTTGTATTTTTTTTATTGTAAGGAAGTATTGTAGGGCAGATTTATAATTACAATATATTATAATTTACAATATATAATCTGGTATTGTGATGATCTACTTGTCACTTTCAAGATATCTGATAATCTTATGATAGTATTTAGGGTAACAATTGGTTATTTTTTGCAATTAGATCTTTTTTATTAGATAGTCATGCAAAATCTCAGTTTTTTATTTTATACCCTTTATCAAGACAATATTAAACTTAAAATAAAACTTTATTATTGGCCTTCAGATACAGATAATAAGGACTAATATTAGGGTTTACTGTCAAGAAGCTAAATTGAAGAATTTAATCTCCTGTAACCTCTCACAATGTTATCTACTTATCTCCAGTGATCTACCCTCCTTCATAATAAAAAAAACAAAAAAAAAAACCAAAAGTACTTATTCTTGTTTTGTAAGACATATAAAAGAATATTTCATATTACATTCACAATATTAAAAAATAAAGAAAAATTGTTAGTTATTGAATGCCATTCCCTGCTTAAGAAAAACATTTTTTTGAAAGAGATGCTTAAACTAAGCAGACTTTTCATGCTTCATTAAATATATATACAGATAAGTATGAATGACTTATTTGGTCATAAAAGCTTGAGAGATCAATGAACCTAAAAGGTAAGAATACTTTCAAGCAGACTCTATAATATTCAGGAGTGAGAAGTGGGGGAAGAATCAACATCATAGTTGGATTTTATAATACCTTCTTCAATAAGGCTTTTTTCATAAAATTTGAGACAGAACATAAATGTTAGAGAATAAAATTTTGTTGTGGTCCATTGACCACTCAATTTTCAGTCCACAAATTTTAAGAAAGATACAAGAAAGAAAAATGTTTAACTTCTAATCTAAAAAGAGTAAGTCTTAACTGTAGAGCAGTGAAAAACTAATGTTGAAAACATTCATTCATAACTGAATACATTACGTGAAAAATAAATTTAAATAAGCTACCAAATATATATTGATGCAATAAGATTGATTTTAGGGCCGCAAGGTAAACTCATGGGATCTGTTCGGGTCTCGTAATCTTGGCACTGTGGGTTCAAATCTCGCACAGGCCCAGCTTTTATCGATAAATCAAATCTTCTCCTGAGCCATGGATGTTTAGAATTGAATGGCAACCAGTAGCTAGCCTCCTCCTCCATGACCCTCAGTAATTGAAAGGGGGGCTAACCCTCTTTTTTTTTTCTTTTTAATGTGGGCCTCTCTTTTAAACTCTTAGGGTCATGGAAGGAAGGGTTATCTACAGATTGCCATCCCATTCTAAACAACCATGGCTCAGGACAAGCTTTTTATCATAATCGTTCAGAGTAGGATTTGCGAGAGCCGTACGGATCACATGAGCTACCCTTGTGCCCCACAATTGTATTAGTTTACCCTGTTTTGAGTTAAGAGTTGCAAGAAAATACCTCCATTATCAGGAATAGGTACCGACACGTTAAACTTGTTTACTATTCCAGGTACCTGAAAGACTGGGCGCCGCCAAGTGTAAATGGGACTTTTCAATGCACATAAAAATAACGCATTTTGACTAACCTGTCGGTGATGACGTTTTGCTAATAGTGAACCGCCCACTGCAATAATATGTATTAGGTAAGACGAAGCATGTGTTTATAGTTCACCATTTAGTTGAAATAACATTCAAGTAGAATACGAAATCCTACTCTTTCATAGTTCAGCATAAAGGCAATATCTTGCCACCGTGAATGGTGTATCTTTCGGATTACTTTGGAGTAAAGTGAGTTAGCGATTATCTTCACGTTTCTTCTTTTAGAAAATTGACTATTACATTTTATCAATATTGACCTATACTCGTTTTGACAGTCGATTTTTTTCGATTAGAGATAATAGAACACAATTTAAAGTTCGGTTTTATTTTTAGAAGACTTCCCTGAAGAAAACCAAGCTACTCACTTCGGGACAAATATGCGAAAATTATTTGTAGCTAAAAAAATAGTCCGTTGAAAATTGAATGCGTGTATATTTTATTTATTTTTTGCAATCCATTAGATGAGTTTGTAATAGCAAAAATCGGCCGAGAAGGGGTTTATTAATAATTACAACTACTCAGAATCTAATGTAAACAGAATGAATTTATTTGCATTATAACAAATAGAAGGTTAACCAAATAAGAAACAATCCATATGAAAAACTTAATCAAAACCAAAATCTAACAAATTTATATGGAAAACAAAATTTGAAATCGTAATTTTAGCTTTAAAATTAGGCTGAGAAAAAATGTTGACAGCTATTTTTTTAAATGTGATTCTCTACCTTAATTTTAATAATTTGATTTAGGATGTAAAAACACTAAAAATTAATACCCTTGGAATTCATGAATCAAAATCTTAGGATATTGGACAAATTGTTGGAACAAATTTAAAGTGAACCCAAAATTTCGTTTAATAATTTTTTGACCATTATTATACTTTTTCAAAGTAGTGAAAGTATTTGAATGAATTAATTTANTCCATCATTGAAATGCTAAGCCTCTTCAATGACGAATGAAAAATAGTATACTCAAAGCTTCTAAGTATGATGCAATTTAGAAAAGTAATGTCTTGAGGGTAGGATGACTGTCTGACTGGAATTTCAAGCAGGGACCTGTCAGAAAACACTGACTGATGAGATGAAGGATTGTCTTAAGTCTTCCTACTTTAGACAAAAAGTGAACCTTATGAGTTAACATAAGATTAACCCCAAAGGTATGGGGTACTACTTTTAGCAAAGGTGTTTTCCAATTTACTTCTTAAAACAGGATGTGGAAGCCAAAGTCAAGATAATGATAAACACATCTAAACAATCTTTGTACAATCATAAAGGATCCAAACAGTTTAAATGAAAAAAAAAAAAAAAATCATTCGTAAAGAGTTTTGGCGAGTTACTGACTAATGTGGCAGAGACTGTGTTCGTTTAAAAACTACATACAAACTATTTCATATAAATAAATTGATGGTGGTAAAATACTGCTTTTATAGGTGATCCAATCAATAAAAATAATCTATTTCTTGGTAAGTACAGATTATACAGAGATATTTAAATATTTAATTAAATCTGAACAGTATTTAAATGTTCAGATTTTGTTAAATTCCTCCCCCTCCCGCTAGCTTATGTTTATTGTTTCAGATTTAATTAAATTGCCCCTTCAATGAACCATTATTTGTTAAAAATTTATTGTATTCTATGTTGTAACTAAATGTAGAACTCAGAAAATCATGTAAATATAGTTTTTTTGTGGTATTTAATCCCACCTTTTTTTTAAATCAATTTTTAGTGCAAGGGAACAGAATAAAAAATGTAACTGTCCCAGGACAGTTCGTGTCCTGGCTGGGACAGATAGATTTTTTATTCTATTCCCTTGCACTAAAAATTGTCAGAAAATCTTGGTATTTCTCCACCTCAAGTTTTACCAATCAATTTCTGATTCGATCTTTGAAAAACTTGTCCAAAATGTTTAAACTTGTAGATATTGGGTTCTTTTATTTTATTGGTGACACTAATTAATTTCTTAGTGTTCATAACTTAATGGTCTTAAGCTTTCATTTCGTTTTCTGCAAGGATCTCTCTGTTCATTAATGTGCTGTTATTTTATTTATATTTTCTTTCAGATGGTTGTTAATCTACATGATTTTGACCAGTCACATAAGTTTTGGTGATGAACTAGAAGAGGTTGAGGTCGGACGCAACGACTTAGTCAACTTCATGGGATGGGGTCTCCGGAGGGAGGAAGTCAAAGGGCGCTACAGAAAGAAGGGCACTGCGATGACCAGCATGGCTAGTGCGAGCGAGACGAGCGGAGAGAGCTCGACACGAGGTCCGAGAGCGGAGGCTGAAATCCCCCTGCCCGGCGAGCTCGCTCAGAGCCTGAGGACGGGGCCTACAGTTATGTGGAAGGGCTCGACCATCCACTACATCCCGATGGTGCAGGTGGCGACAGCCCTGCCCTCGCTCATCACCTACCAGCCGACACTCCTGGGCCTCCAGCAAGCGAGGGATCGCTTCCTCCCGTACCCCGGTCTGGAGCTTCTCGTGGACACCTACGTCCAACAGCCGTACTACTTGGCGCAGCCCAGAGAGGATGTCCTGTACTCCGAACTCTTGCCGGACTACACCCAGGCCCAACACCACCAAGTAACCCGAGTAAGTTGAGAGATAACTAATTGCTCGTAAGTAACTAAACTATTTACACTAATTTTAGGCTCTAATATTTAATTCCTCTCTCTCTCCGATCACAAAACCATATGAGCCAATATGTTATCAATCTGTTTTTTGTTTTTTTTTCTTCTTTTTTGGCAAATCAACCACTAGGGTCATTCTTGCCTTAATGCCGGTGAGAAATGGCTATTCCTTCACCGTAATGGAGGGAAGGGAACGGCAGAAGAGCAGAGGGAGAACCCAAAGAGGGGCAACCCCAAGAGCACCGGCACCGGCAGCGGCACCACTCTTATATCTCTCCCGTGGTCATTATTGCAGGCTTTTGTGCATGCTCTCGGAGGAAGGCTTGATTGTGGAGTGCGCATGTGCCTGCTCCATCCGCACTCCACCAAGCCTTGGACCTAA
>KZ807680.1:154347-165878 GCA_000696205.2 Oncopeltus fasciatus | reverse complement strand
TTATGTTTACTACTTATGAACAGCTGATGAGAGGGGTGTTATGTAAACAAACATGTGTACCAACTGTTGTTGATGAAATATTTCATTTGTTGAAAACTCAATATATATATATAATAGAATGATACTATATCTTGAAAACAAGAGCTAATATATAATTTTTATGGTCATTTTCGGTTTTAACACGTGGAAATACATTAAAATCATCTAATTTCAACCCCGAAACAAAAACTTTGTTGTTCAGTGTTATTAATTAATATTGTTTTGCTACAAAACTGGCTATAGTTTTGTCTCCATAATCTTATCATTTATGTTCACTAATATCGCTGTAGAAAAATCGAAAAAGATCATTTATTAAATTTGAGGGAAAGCTTAAAGGGAAAAAGGGCACGAGTTTAAATTGTCATTTCCTTCGATGTTGTGTCACCAATAGCAATAAAGCCATGAAAACTCGCTTGATTTCAAACGTTTGCAATAAAATTCAGCAATGAGGTACTCTGAATGACAAACGTGCATTAAAATTAGATACGCTGGCCAAAAACATTGCTTTATCTCGAATAAAAATCTCGTTTCAGCAAATTTCGAAGAACATGCTTTGGCGATTTTGTTCAAGCTCATTATAGCGAAAACGGATTGGATTAACTTTTTCATAAGCCAGGCTTTGTTTACATCGAAATAATTTGGTGGAGCTTCACAAATGGCGAACAATCAAAAGCTCCTCTGTAAAGTCCTTTCAATTCCTTTAATAAAATTTTCTGGAAGAGAAATTTTAATGAAGAATGAGTAAATTTTAATAAATAAATATTAAAGAAAAAACTCTAAGGAAATTTAATAATGAAATATATGAAAATTCGTGTACAGTGTATCTTTTAATATAATTTTTCGTGAATAGTTCATAAAAAAATAGATGTATTCTATGAAATTGATAACTTAAAAATCCGTTATGCATGAGCTTAGTAAAATATTTCTAAAATTTCATTAAAGTGGACAAATACTTATTTTACTTTAAAAGTTGAAAATAAAGGGAAAAAAAACAATGTCATTGAGGCTGGTTCAAGACCGTCCATAAACGGTGGTGGAGAGGGGTGTAGAGTAATTCACAACTTCTAGTTTCTTCCTTGTTTTGTGCCTCTTGCAAAAATGCTGTGGAAAATGAACTTTACTCGTTTAATGTTTCATGAATTACAACACAAAAAATAACGTGAATTTCGACAATTCCACAATTTCCCCTCCAAATATCTGAACCAAAAGCTATTTCGTTCAAGTTTCAAAAAGAGAGTGAAAATACTGATTTTGGCAAAGATCTTAGAAAGGAAAGGCTAACCAAACTCTCCAAGTTAGATTACAATGTCTTCAATGATTATTTTTCTTTATTCTTTCTTAAATGTTACATAGTATAAATGGTAGAAAGCTTTCGTATTTAAGGTTTAAAATTTTTATTTTGTTAGTGTCGCTAATAATTAAATGCTTAGGCCAATTGATTCCAGCCAATAAATTCATTTAATCGCTTGCAGAAAAAATGTTGAATTCCGAGTTTGGCGGAAAATATTTTTTGCTACACATAACATCAGTGAATAACTAAAGTTCACTTTCAAAAGAGGCGCAGTGGTACCAACGTGAATAATAGCTATCCGGCTTCTAATGTCAAATGTAATTTTCTTTAATTTAAGTCTATCTTCAACAAAATATGGTAAGACAGCTGAGTGATTCCTAAGTGACAGACTTTTTTTTAAATTTTTTTGATGTGATTTTAAAATCAAATCATTAAGACAAGAAATTTAAATTATCTGATTGATTGATTTTGGCTGGTAGCGTATTTTAATTGAGAGGAATTTATTAATGAAGTGCAATTCTTCGCGGAAAACCCAGTCATGAGCTCTGGCCAATGTGACATAATTCTCAGAGCTCAGACACCTCATTATAGACAATTTATGGAGCTGTAGCTAAACGGCTCTTGAAATATGCTCAGAGAATGATATATTAATTGATTTATTTAATTTTTTCTACACCTATTTAAAAGTTCTTTAAATACTATATTTCTTTTTGAGTAATACTTTTAGTATATAGTTTTATATTCTAGTAATATGTACCTTTTTACACCTGTTTCAGATTTAAAAAAAAATTAAATACCTCTACTAGTTTCTGAATTAGTAGAGAGAACAAACAAATTTTGAGAGTTTTTATATTGGTATTTAAAAAAAAAAATTTTACATTAGTGATGAGCTGAACAAATTTGACATTTGATTTATAATGTCAGAATTTTATTTATCTTTTATAATCGTCACTAATATTACTCCTTATGAATTATGATTGCTAATGTTATCATAACTGTGTTAGATGTTAATTGCTTTTTGCTTTTTTTTTTTACTCGATAAAATTATTATAAGTCTCTGAAAAGGGACTCGCATTTTCGATAATAATTCTAATGAAAGAAAAAAAAAAAATATCAAAACCATTTTGTCCATCATTATCGCAAAATAAGCAGAACGAACCTCATCCTATCTGATTAAATTGTGAGAGTATAATTATAATCTATGAGATAATAAAATATCTGCAAATTGTTATAGTTATTTTCTAATTATTTTCAATAAAGACAATATGCTATTGAAGCTGACTGATGAAGCTGGATATTCACTGGCTACGTCGAAGCTCTTTTCTCACAAATACAATCTGTCATCTGACTAACGCTGACAGCTTAGTTAATTTCCTAATCGTTTAGGAGATATTAAATTAATACTGATAATTTTATCAGAAATTACCATGGACAATGATTTCTAATTGTCATTTCAAGGCATTATCACTTTGTCTATGGAGCATCTCTGTTCATTATTTTGTCTCTTCATAGAAGAAGCCCTTCGGCTGTTATACAAAGCTTAAGCTGTTGCAAAAAAATTTTATTTATTATGTAATGAAATCCTGTCAGATATGCATAAGGTAACATTGTATCTTTTTATTAGAAGTTGAACCTGCTGATAACCTTTTGAGATAGATTAGATGTTAATTGATTAAATTACATGATTAGATGTATTCTAGTGCGATAAAATCACATTCGGATTAGTTATTTAAGTGGAGCACTCAAAAATATTTTGTGCATTGTTGGGAACCAAGATTCAATTTCACCACCTAATAATCAGCTGCTTCAATTTAAATTTGCGTTCCACCGAACTTCCTACTCCTGAATCTCATAGAAGCCGTCAAATTATCGATCTATGATGCTAGTGATGCTGCAAAACCACCCATAGAAGCCGTTACATCATCGATCTATGATGCTGGTGACGCACACTTCATCAGGAAATGCCGTCGAGGACTGCTGTTGCTGTGTGGTGACGTAGTCATCAAAACCTTGATGGCCTTCAAGCTTCTTCTTCTTTTAATAGTCACATTGGAACGTTATTAGCAAATTAGAGGTCCATTGATATTTATTGCCAGTGCATTATGAGATACATAAATGCAAGAAAATAATGGAGGGGCTTCTTCTTGAGTTTAATTACGTCAATCTCTTACATTGATAATCATTGTTTATTTTTATTTTAAAATGAAATTCCAAATAAATTGTTATGCATCGCATCCATATGTATATAATTCGCCAGGTATATTGGATTCATCGTTTTGATAAAATATTAGAAATTATGATTGATTAGATATGAGTTCTGTTGATCTAAAGGGCAATGTGCTTCATTATATTGGAAAAGTATACTTGCTTTATTCCTAGCGTAATACTGGAATTATTTAAACACTTGGAACCGTGGATATTCTTTCCACCAATGAGGTGTATTATTAGTAATTCAAAAGGGCAGGCTATTGGTTCTATGTAATACTTGACCAGTTGGAGGAGCAAGTGAAATTCGAGTTGTTCCGAGTCAGAAGACAATTTCTTCTTTTAAGAGAAATCATGATGATGAACCTTATATGTTTAATATGTTTACTTCAAATAAGTTGAGACTTTTTCTCAAAATTAATGTTGAAAATTCTCTTCAGCAGGTGGATAGCAGTTCGAGGAACGTTCTGTTCGTTCAGCCAGCTATGGTGCACTTACTGAAGGCTATGGACCATTCCATACTCAGTTTTCCAAGCAGATTCCAGTATAAGACTGCGAAAACCGCCTAATAATGTCTGTAATAAAAACAACTATATATAATTATGATTGAATAATATTTGGTTACTAGAAAAATCTAATGGGATAAATTCTTAGATTTAGTTGCACCTACAAAAAAAAAAAAAATTGTATGAAAGAATATGTTAGTTATATAAAGTTAAACGCTAAATATGTCAGAAGAGATCTCCCGTGTACATGGGCAAAATCTGCTCTCTCCCATTAAATTTACTAATAATTCTTATGTTATCGGGGCGTAGCCACTATTTGATGGCACTCTTTAGCCGAAGAGGGGGAATGATCCTGTTGTACTGACCAGAGAAGGAGGAAGCCGCAGAGTCAATAATAAGGTCAAATTCAGGTAGGCTTGGGTGAAATGAAGCGAGCAGCTCTGGTCGGATGGAGGCAATTTGGAAAACGGCAATGGCCGAATCACAGTGCCGGAAAACTACAGAGACTGGGATTTTCCATTGTGCGTGGCGACGTTTTCCAGCAGCTCTACAGAGCGGAAACATGATTGGTTCTGTAAAGTACGACTGAGTATAGTATTATTAACTATTAAAATGTCCAATCCACAAGAACTATTTCAAGCTGAGGAATTCCTCTGTCACTATTAGTTACTAATGTTAGTATTTAATCCCACGTTAATTTTATTCAATAAATGCATGGGAATAGAAAAAAAAAAAAAAAATCTTACTACTTCAGCCGGGACTGGAACTTAGATTTCCTCCTTTCGGGCAAGCATGCTGCCCATTTCACCACCGAGACTAGCTAGATAATTCACTATACTCCCCTCACTTTACTAGCAGGAGATCTGGGTTCGAGTCCCGGCTGAGGTAATAAGATTTATTTATTCTATTTCCTTGTATTTATTGTATGAAATTAACGTGCGATAAAATACCACAACTAATATCAGTATTTAAAAAAAGAAATACAAGAAAAAAAAGAGAGTCTAACAAATAGCCGACAATGTTTGCAATTTCGAGCATGAGACGATATATTCGCCTTACTCGGGGTTTTAGACTCGGAGTAAAGTGCAGGGAGCAGAATCAATTATTTAGCTAGCCTCGGTGGTGTACTGGCTAGCATATTTGGCCGGAAAGCAGGAAATCTGGGTTTGAGTCCCGGCTGAGGTAGTAAGATTTTTTTTTTCAATTTCCTTGCTTTTATTGCATATTATTATTTAGTATTCTCAAACGTGAAGGGAAGAATCCGACTGTCTGAAACTCTTCTTTCTTTGTATTCATTTCTTTAAAATTGGCGTTCAATCGTAATGGGAATATCAAATATGGAAAGTAATATTGTTTACAAGAGAACAGAAACCTGGCTTTTTGTTCTAGAAACCATGTTCGTAAAATACCAGTTGATCAAAATCTCTTAATCACGTTTTTCAGCTCACTCTTGCGTTATACAAATCATACTCAGCACTATATTTTTTCGTATTTCATTTCTGAATTGTGGGGTGAGTAGTTTAAATTCTTTATACACAAACACACACTTGTATATATATATATCTATATATAATTTATTTCTAATCTGATATTTAGCGATACAGTTTAAATATTTTAATATAATTATGGTTTTGTCGTAAAAAAAATATCAAATCAACACTTTTATATTATTAACATTGCTTTATTTATTATTTTAATTTGCATTATATTGACGAGTACTATAATATGACAATAATGTTAAATAATGGTGTTTTATAGCTTTTAAAAGCGGTGTATTTACAGGTTTTAAATAATTCTTACATTTTTCTGTATTGTAATTCGTGAAGTTAATTATTCATGATTAAATCATTGAAATGTGTAAATGTATATAATTATATAGGTTATTGAAATTGTAAACGTGTTTATGTATTCTATTTTTTTTCAAATTATAGTCACAATAAAGAAAGAAAAATGTATGAACTATTATAATTTTCTTATTGACTTTATATGCTTTGTTACTGTAAATTCAATTCATTTTATACATATGCATATTTATTTTATTTTTACATGACACACACACACACTCTCGCGGGCGTAATAATCTAAGTGTTGATCGCTCCCAAACCCGATCCTACCACTCTCTCTCTCTCTCTCTCTCTCTCTCTCTCTCTCTCTCTCTCTCTCTCTCTCNTACATATATATATATATATATATATATATATATAATGTATATATGTAAATGAGAGAGAGAAAGAAAAGGAGTAGATGAATTTGTTTTGGTGTGCTGTTGCTGACAATGATACTTGCGAAGTCGATACACTACCGAAAAAAATTTTAGTTTTAAAAGCGGATACAGACTTCTTTGTTGGACCCATTGAAATAACACTAATAATCCCGAAAAAAATATCGCAAGAAATAATAATTTAAAGCATTTTGCAAGTTACTTTTCATTTTTTTGGCCTTGAATGCTTTTAAATGAAAACTATTCAATCTTAAATTAAAAAAAAAAATATATATGTAGATATTATTTTGTTGGTGTTCGGTCAAGGTAGATCCAAGAAATACAATTTACAAATTTTTTTTTTTTAAATTATCTGCGAACATTTCGTTTTACATTGTAAGCCATCTTCAGGGCTGTTGAAATACTATGTCATAAGAAAAACATAAAAGTGAAATGATTTACATAATTCAAAATAATGTGATAACAACTGTGTAGAAAAATTAATACCTATCATGAAGGCAAGAGGGGAAGTCGTGTCACAAGGATCCCATATTTATGACTGAAAGATAGGGTTTGGAAATTTAGGAGGAATTTATGAGATGGACAACTTGGGAGGTGGAAAAGTGGGGGAAGTTGGGCATTATTGCGGATAAGTAGCTTTAAGGAAATAGGAGAAATGTTTGACAGGTTTATTTTGAAGGAGGGTTTTTCAGAATGTTGAAAATATTTGAATAGGTTGAACAAATTTGTTCTATGTCAGTTCTGTCGTTTTTTGAATCCACCATGACGGAACCCCCAAAAAATAACATGTACACATAATCTCTACAGTCAAAGACTTTCCATTTGAACCTATAAACACATATAGTGTGGTAAATTTTATGAAATCATATTTTTTTTTTAAATTCGTTTTCTGATAATTTTCCGATCGTCCCTTACGGCCATCTGATATTGCGACAAACAAAAAGAGGCATTTATTGGAGTTTGTTGTAGAGCGAAACATAAGCTCTGTACCTATAACCCTTGCAATAATTGCGGTGATTTATCCGTGTAAAGCAATTTCAATTTGGAACATTCACTAAGTTGTAGGCTCTCCGGCTCTTTTTATCCGACTTGTTGTGGAATTCGCTTAGTCCAACAGCCCCAGCTTGATGGAGTTTTTAATTAAGCTGGCGTGTGTGGTGGTGGGGGTGGGGGGGGGCGACCTCAAACATCTACACAAACAGAATTCTACTCGACCGATTACTGGCTAACTTTACTTAGCAACTGGAAATGTGCTCGTTTTCTTTATTACCCTAAGCGTCAAATTACAGAAAACACAACGTAAGAGAATAATGTACAACAATAACTAATTAAATCATATCCCAATAATAGCAACAAATTATTGTTTTGTCGTAAAAAAAAATACGTGTAAAGATCAACACTTTTATATTTTTAATATTGCTTTGTTTTTAATTTAAATTTGCATTATATTGATGTGTACTCTAATATGACTATAATATTAATTAATGGTTTTTTATTGAATTTAAGGTCAAGGAAAATCCAAAAAAATACAATTTACTGTCAACGTTTCGTTTTACATTTTGTAAGCCAGGGTTGTTGAAATACAATGTCATAAAAAAAAAACATAAAAGTTAAATGATTTACATAATTAAAAATTATGTGATAACAACTGTGTAGAAAAATTAATACCTAATCATACCTATCATGAAGGCGAGAGGGGAAGTGTCACCAGGATCCCATATTCATGACTGAAAAATAGGGTTTCTTAATAAATAATTAAACAATATCAGATTAATAAAAATGCAACAGAAAAATAACTCTTTACAAACACATTGTGAAGCTGTTCATTTTTTCATTCTTTTCTGAACATTGGTGTAAGTAAATGACTAATTTGATCTTAGAAGTCTCCAGGAACAAAAATATGGGAAGGCACTCAACCCAACTTCATTAATTTTTTGTATTGAATGTTTATACAATGTGATTTTGTATGGTATACGGATATTTGCACTTTGGTGAAATGAGATAAATGTGTTGGTGAAATGAGTATTTATTATTAAAGTTAACCGGTTCTCTCTATTTAAGAATATAGAAACTAATTAAGTATTATATTTTTTCCCTGTTTCCATTTAAATACACACACACACACACACACACACACACACACACACACACACACACACACACACACACACACACACACACACACACACACAGTGTTTTTAAAAAGCTTTTTAAAATTCTGAAAGACTGGATGATAAATAATCATGAACTCATCTACCATACATAATCAATAAAGATCTTATCCTTTTTTTTTTTTACACGATTGAAATTGTATTATAACGATATAATTTTCATACATATTATAGCTTTTCATAAAAGATAGATACTACATTTTTTTAGGAAATGATAAGAAATAAATAGATTTATATCTTTAAGGAAATTTACTCCTGCTTCGACAGCAAGTTTATAGTTCGAGTGGACCGGCATTGTCTCAAGAGTCATTCCTACATGACAGTCCTTCTGTTATCCCCTCCTACACCGGGATATCTCTACTGATAGCCCAGGTCTTCTGGGGCAGATAACCCTCGAGAGAACCTCCATCGCGGACTTACGCAACCCGCGTACAGTGCAGTCAAAACAACACGATAAGCGGCTATTGTTTTTTCACGCTCACAGCTGATTTCGAAAACCTTTACAGGTCTAGAAAACTGAGGGTTCTCAAAACTCCATCGCTCTGTCCTTTCGATAATATACATAACTACTATTTAGATAAGATAATTCGTACTCTCATTCATAGTATGCACAACAGGTCCTTATCAATCGCTTATTGAATAATGTGACAATAGAGCAATGGCATATTACTTCCATTATTCGCATTCTTGACATGCTTGAAATCTACAATTTAAAACAATAATAATTTACTACACTTTTTAAGAGGATGTCTACTGTAATTTAGTGTAGATTCCTGTATGTATATATATATATATANCGTAAATAACAATATAAATTATAGTTTTAATTAATTAATAATAACGAAAATATTTCGAAATGATTTGTTAATATTAAGCCTTAATGACCTTACCTCTTCTCATTTACACTTGTCTCTTTGCTTGTATCACGGAATTAGTCATTATGTCTTATTTATTTTGATCTCAAATGAAAATGAAAAATATGTTTAGTTTACGCATCCCCTTTATTATCTTTCACATAAACGCACCTTTTGTAATAATATTAAAGAATATAACTATTAGAAAATAACATTTCACACCTAGAACTATAAATAAATTGCCTTATAACTTTAATAGTAACGAAGATATTGACATATATTCAATTAGGCAATTCCTTACCCTCTCACCCCCATCCACTCATTTAATCTCAGCCTGAAACTAATTATTTCAACTATTTCGAAGACAGACTCCAAGTATTGAATTACATTTCTGAATTTTAAAAAGTGTTATAACTTTCCTAAGTATCTTTCTTCGTGTATATTCCTCTTTCTTCAGATATTAAAAACCCATCCAGTACGTTCGAAAACCGAATTTTTATTTTTAAAATGTAAAATTTTTGAGCGCTTACGATGAATACAATTTTGTTCACGATGACTTCCATAGCCTTAGAAATATTCATAAATACTTCTTCTGGGCTTGACCATGTAGAAAAGCTGTTACTTTTTGCCAATATTTCGCACATCACGTGATGGCTTCTTCAGGGCTGATAGAGAATGAGCTTTTTAAAAAGCCATGACATGATGTGCGAAAGCATTGAAAGAAGTAATTTTTCGACAGGGTCAAGCCCGAAAGAAGTATTTATAAACATAATTCTCTTTTTCTGAGTAGGATCGGTTAAAATGAAAACAATTTTTAAAAGTCTTGTCATAATTCCAACATGAATTACTTAACTTCATAAAAAATTAATATGGTAAAATTCTTCGAGATTGTTGGTACATTTTATAACTAATGCATAGGAGCTACATCAATAAAGAAATCATGAAAGGAAAGAGCATGAAAATGGATTATTTAAAAGGCTAAGGTTTTTATGATTGCGTTCAGACAGTGATAAATTGAGTATTCTCTTTGAAAAAAGAGAGACTTTTATTCAATGAGATACTTACAAGCCAAGAGACAAATTGAATTTCAAGGTGAAGACTAAGATGAAGTAGAGAAGAAATGCCCGGCGTTAAAGTAATCAGTGCCCGAGTCTGAAATGGAAAAATTCCATTTTATTTTTTTGGCTTGATAAAATTATATAATTAGTAAGCAGGAGGACGACGTCGTATTTAAATGGAGATGGCGAATCTGTTAGAGGTTTAGTGGATTTCATTTTAAAGAAATTCAAGTATTTCTCTTTGGAAAGTGGAAAGTCCCTCGGATTCGTGCCTCGCTCGAGGGATTCCCCTTTTGGACTTCGTCATTTTGTTCGCACCTCTAAACTTGAGGCTCTTAGGAAGTATAAGTTAAGCTTGCAGTGTACAATGAGCGTCAAGTTATCTCTAAATACATTTTATAACTTCTGTGTCATACCATCTCAAACTTCTGCCAATCCATTCACTACCTAACAAACTACCTTTATCATTATTTATAATAATTTATTACTTAAGAATTTAATACGTAGATTTATAAGAATCCTGTACCAATTCGTCCAAAAATCAAGAATTCGACAGGGACGATTAAATTGTAACAGTTCGAAAACTAACTCGGTAATTATAACTAAGCCCTGATTGTGTAATCATTGGATAAGGAAATAAACTCTCAAATCGAACTTCTATAAAAACTATGGTACACAATTTGTTTCTTCCCAATGAGCAAATTCATGCTAATTCAAATGTAAACATATATTATTCTTTCATTTTATGAATATTCTAACATCTATTTTCATACAAAACACTTTTGTAGAACATAGATGTTAGATATTCACTTTTAAATAAATCACGATAAATAAAGTGCTTTTATATCACTAATTAACCAAGGTTTTATCGTTGCAAATATGTTATGTTTCATTTATATTTATAAATTAGCTAATTGTTCTTTTTCCAAATCTCTCCTCTAAATCATTTTCTATCTACCGTTTTGCTCCTATTATGTTCTACAATATTTTTTTTTTAAATCTCAATCGGTAAGGAAAATTTGGACAACATTTACATTTAGTTTTCATTTAAGTCCCTCGACCGATTTCAGCTAATAACGAACACATCCAACGGTTAGGAAAAATAAATTTATATACCAAATTCGGCTATTTTATTTTAAAATCTACATATAAGCTAAGTCGCATAAGACAAATATATAATTTAATA
>KZ807680.1:143081-154135 GCA_000696205.2 Oncopeltus fasciatus | reverse complement strand
TATATATATATATATATTTTGTCAGGACTATATTTTATATCTTCTATTCAAGATCTGTGATAAGATGCTAAAATGTTTATTTAAAAAAAATCATATTGTTTACTATTGATTACAATATTAACTGCTTGTAAAATATGCAATTAAACTCCGGATCAAAAGAAAGAAAAAAGTTTCCTTATGTGGTAAGAATATTGCAGATTTTTCCGGATTTTCTTCTTCCTCTTTTTTCTTTTTTTTTTTTTTTCTATTTGAGGCACAAAGAAGGCGACGGGTTGAGGGCAGCTCGGTGGGGTGTGGAATCCCTTCCGAAGTGAAGGGGTGTGGGGGGGGATGCAGTTGGTTTTACCTCGAAGCTGGCGTAAAACCCCTCCAACGGGGGGCTGTAACTTTTGACGGCCTGACTGTAAAATAAGTAACATCCGTTTTAGTGAGAGAGAGAGAGAGACTTATCACGCTATATCTTCCAGGGGCTTGTGCCTTTTCATGATTGCTTCGGGAGAGGCGCGAAGAGCGAAACTATCAGTCTTAACTTGGCTTCTTCAAAGTGAGGGTGTGTGAAAGGGCTCTGTTCTATATATGATGGTTCCCGCTCAATTAATGGACTGACCATTCTTCAAAACAATTTATCTTTCTGTCTCTCCCAAAATCCGCCCTTAATTACAGTTAGTAATAAGTAGGCATAATGTAATATATAACTACAAGAGAGTACATTAAAAAAAAACCTCCTGTATGAATTATAATATCATCATATAACATCATCATGCTCATTTTTAATGTTGTAAATTATAATCTCATAAATTGGGAACAATAAAATTCTTAAGTCAAAGAAAAATGGTTTCCTTATCAATGAAGTGTGAAATAAATAAAACAATTTCATGATCTATTAATTCTGTTTTATTAGTTCCATCTTCTACAAAAATATTGTTATGATTCACTTAGGGTTATGGGGTAATCTTTATTTCTAAAAGCTTGCCGAGGACGGGACTTGAACCCGCGGTCCCATGAACTAACCTGGCGTCCAGGGTTTTCAACATTTTTTTTTTCTTCAAGTGTTAGCCACCCTTTCAACCACTGAGCTTCCATCCCATTCTAAACAACCATGGCTTAAGACAAACTTTTATTTATCGATAGAAGCTTGCTAGGGGTGGGATTTGGACCCGCATTGCCTGGACTGCGAGTCACGAACGAATCCCACGAGCTTCACTGGCACCCCATCTACATCTATATGTTTTTGGAGACTCTTATCAATCTTTTGTTGAAAGCCGGCTCAGGAGATGACTTATGTTGTAAAGCAGCACTACCTTTTTTTTTAAAATATGCCTATCTCAAAAAAAAAAAAAAAAAGAGAGAGAGAGAGAGAGAGAGAGAGAGAGAGAGAGAGAGAGAGGTTTTGTTGTTGGTATATAGACATTTGTTTGTTATTGTTGGTATTTAGACAGTCGTGGGCATAAAACACTATAACACCCGCTATACCACACTGTATTACTAAATACCACAGTATGTCACAATACTACTTCGAGCTAGAAGTATTTCCACTAGCTTAAGTATTTAGTTTTCTTATATAAATTATATTGTAAATAAATTGTTCACATATAAAGAAAGTTTTATGTCAAATAAGAAATACCTAAAAGACGATTCACTATAGGTTCAAAAGTATGTGATGTCACAGAGAGAAATCGTATCCGTTTTATGTCTCCAACAGAGCTACCTGAAGTTTTCTCTACAGTTTGAATGAGAAGTCATGAACTTAACCGCCTCTACAAAATGCCCTTCACGCAGGAGTTGCGTAGACTAAACAAATTCCTCAGCATCGTAGTTAATGAATATTTTTGGGTTTTTCTCTTGGCCGAGTTAGAAACCTTTAATTTCAGGGCCGCTTTGGAGGAAAAACTGCAGATGAGTGAGAGAATCGAGCTGCCTGCTGAAACTACCTTGTAAGTTGTTAACTATTATATTCAATTTTTCTTTATTTTTCTTTTATTTTTAATATTAAATATTTATTCTTTATTAGTCACATACGAACCTCATTGTCATCAACTTCGCTACCAGTGCAAATANTGAGTAAATTCTCCCAGAAATTTTTACTCATTGTATTTTGTATTTTTTTCTTTTTGTGTGTTCACTATACTCTTTCTCCCACATGTTCTTATTTATTATATAAATCGCAGCCCCAAGTGTTTCAATATATATATATATATATATATATATATATATATATATATATACAAGTGTGTATAAACCAAAATTTTTTAAAACTAACACCACTTCATTAGTAACTATTCTTTTAAATTTGCTAAAAAGGGTGCTCAGAAAAAACTTCATTTAGAGTACATTTCATTTGTAAACATTAAGGATGAAATCAATATTGGTGACCTCAGCTCAAGTCATTATAAATGATCCTTCACCACTATTCCTCTTACAGATTGTTCTTGTATATATTTGAATATATTACTGTCATATTTTGAGCTTTGAATTTAGCTTTAATTAATTATAACCACAATGTATGGATATTATACTTGTATGTTGAATCGCTCCGATATTTCAGAGATTTTGTACTTTCGTGCAGGTATGGTGGCATGTGCTTCAGCTGTGCTACTTTTCAATTGATAATTTGTGCTAATCTTAGGCTCATGTGTTGTCTTATTGGTTGATAAGCCCTCCCTCGTAGAAAGAAAAAACGTTGTATGAGTCTAAGAATTGAAATCGTAGCCCCAATTTCACCCTAAAATATATATTTTCTCTTTAACAGAAACAGAGAGCTTTAGGATCGTATAATGCCATCGTCAAAGCCCAGGAATATACAAAACAATTGGTAAATACATTTAAAATCAGACATTAATAAATATTTCTTTAATAATTTTATTACAAATAATCATATAATTATAAAATGTGGTGTAATGCAATGCAAAGGAATACAATATATATAATGTAATATATAATTTCAAAATGAAATCACATTTTGTTTTTTTGATTTCTGAGCTCTGAAGTTGGAGAATTCCGAAGGCACTCTACTAAATTATTCATCTCAAGTACTCCTTCCACTGTATGGATTTTGGCGGAAAACTACCCTTGTTCTCACAAATATATTATTATTATATATTCTGGTTATATATTGTGAATTTCCTTGGGGTCTCTCAAGTGTTGAAAGTAGCAAAAATGAGTTAAAAGGCATTAAAGTGTATTTCATTATTACTATACTTTAATCGAAGTGAATAATTAAAATACTTTTTCAATCCTAAAAATATTTACACTATTTCAAATCAGTTTAGATTTGATCGCCACTAGGATCTGTTCAAAATTCTTTTTAACTATTTTTCTCTTCCCAAGCAAGAAGGGGCAACTCATTTTTGTTTAAGTTAAGTTTAAGTTTGTGACCTTTATATAAAAGCAACATAAATATTTATAAGACAATTCTTATGTATATTTCACTGTGCTTATTTTTGATATCGCTAGACGTATAAAAAATAACGTTATGAAAATACAGGAAAAATTAATTTCGCTACACTTTTTCTAGAGTCAAGCAGTTTAATATAATGGTCTGCTTCTCATTTTTTCGCAATTTAATAAGAAATCCAATTTGTTTAAATGTGTTAGATAAAACATCATGTCTCAAAATGTTAATGCAAGAGCTCTTTAATTAACTCATGATGTAGCAATAGATGGAAATATTGGGTAGATTTTTTCGCATTGCACTACATTTTTCGAGATTGAGTTATTTTTCATGAAGGATCATACTTTCGCATAAATACAAACAATTACTGAATATTTCACTCTGAGTAGTTTTGACATCCAGTGTTGCTCGTTGACTTTTTTTTTCGCTCAATGAAATAATATTAATGTTGCCATACGTTTAAAGATGATCACTGTGCTAGTAGGTTGTACGATTTTTTGTTTGGTTTTAAATGATTTTTTGTTTCAGATGCTCTTCTTACTTTCGTTTTAATTCATTTTTTAAAAAATGCATATAATAAATAATTTCCTTGAAAGCAGAAAGCTTTTAATAAAGGGGATATACGAGGCCGTAAACTTCACGACCTGCATTTCTTTTTATCAATAATTGAGAAATACGATAATTTTCAGAGATAGTGGTTTTTGACGGGTTAACATGAACTCAACTCCAAGATTTTATTAAAACCTTTCTACTATGGGTATAGCGTTACACTTAATGGATCAGCTGTCCTATTATTATTATAATTAATTTTTTTAGCCAATTTTCCTACAAAAAAACTATTGTTATCGACCTGACATAACCAAACAAAATGGAATGTTTTGTGTTGCACGTAGACTATGATAATCGATTAAAAATCCGCTACAAATTATTCCATAACTGCTTATTTTCTTACAAATTTCAAAATTCTAGTTTAACATATATACGTATTTTGATAATATTTTTTATTAAAAAAAATCAAAGAATATTAATCGAAATTATTGGATCGAATGTAATTCCCATTGAAGTACAAATGGTGAAATATACTGAACCTTAAACACATTTAATTACTTTCATTAATTAATTCTAGTCATAAAAATTGGGTTTATAACCTAAATTCTACTCAGGACACTACGATGAAAAAAAAAAAAAAAATAACACAAGAGTTATGTGAGAGTCACTGAGGCCAGAAGGGTTTACCAACTAAATTCCATACCCATCAATATCAATCAAAAACAATAAATTAAAATCTGAACAAAATTTCTCCGTGGCGAATCCATTGTGTCATAATGGTTTCTACAGTTGCATTCTATATTTATATAAGAATAAAAAAAAATACTAAAAACTTGTTATTAATTGCGCAGAGAAATTCGCTCCTCTACCCACTCTGGTTTAGCTGAAAACTATATGTGATGAATCACATATATAATTTAATGATGTAATAATTCATAATACTTCATAATATAATTCATGCACACACACACACAAAAAAAATCTTTAAGCTCACTATCATGAAATAGAATATTGACACCTCTCTTGCTTCATATGTGATTATCCAACAAAAATGTATACAGAAGCACATTCAGTAAAACTTTTGAAACAAAATTTATTATTTTACTGCAATTGGTTAGATATGGATAATACAAAATGACAGATACAGGCAAAAATTTCGGATTTCCAGTCAAAACTTTTGCCCCCTCTAAACAAAAACTATAAATTTACATGGTGATGGTGGAAAATACAAGAAAAAAAATTAGAGAACAGAAAGTATAAAACTCAATTCGTCTGTAATAATAGCATCAACCCCAAATTGACGCCGGCTTTTACTGTTAGATCAATTTAAAAATTTTAACTTTAACTTAACTACCGTTTGATCATGCTCAAATGAAATTAAGCATGCCGCAGAAAAGAGTAAAACTAAATTCATTCATCTGTTTCATCTCATCCATTTGATTTTACAAAAATGGGTTTAGGCTTTCCGAGAAATTTTTTACGGCAAACAGACCGTTTTGAAATACAACTGTATTTGAATTTTACCTCACTTATCATAAATAAATGCTAAAAATCATAAATATTCTTTCAAAAGTTTTATTGAATGATATTGTCCTGTACGGAATTTCGTTGTTTACCCATCTCATGACGCAAAGATGTGTCAAGGAGCGAATTTTGTTGGTAATGTGTTGCGGATTTAAAATTTTTTAACATT
The DNA here is from genome assembly GCA_000696205.2 of Oncopeltus fasciatus. Classification (NCBI taxonomy): domain Eukaryota; kingdom Metazoa; phylum Arthropoda; class Insecta; order Hemiptera; family Lygaeidae; genus Oncopeltus; species Oncopeltus fasciatus. The sequence continues at coordinate 148,502 of KZ807680.1, read as the reverse complement.
TACACCTCGATGTGAAATTCATGTCGCTTAAATAATTTTTTTTTAATTTTATAAAATTATATAATGGACATTATTATCGCTGTTTGAACGAAATTAATTGAGTTATTAAGGAGTGAGATAAAATATATTATAGTGGAATAATTGCAGATTTTTTTGTACTGTATAAATTTTAAAGCCCATAAAGAAACCTACTTTTACAGAGGATGTAAAATTTCATTGTAAACATTTCCTGCTTTCTTCTTTTATTACCTTTATTTGAAAGACAGCGGGTTAATGACTGCAATTCGCTCTTAAAAAGCTTCAAAGAGAATGGACGCCATTTCATCAAATTTAAGATGCTCTGTTGGAGGCTGGGGGCATTCGACCACGTGGCTCATTTGTGCCTAACGACAGCGCCCCAAAAATTTTGAACAGCTTTTTATAACGGGGTACATTATGGAATCTAATAAAGCCGAGGGAGGCAAAGGATACATAGGCCGGGAAAGTAAGGGCAAGGAAGATCTTGCGAGCCAAATTGCTAAATATTATTTTGTAAATACCTTTCATGAAGTAAATAAAGTGCAGTACTAAGTTGTTTTATTTAATTAATAAAATATTAGTAATAATGGCTGTTTGTCTATTAATAAATAGGATCCATAAATATATTTGCAGGGGAATTGTAGAATAAGGTCCAACATATTAGAAGCGGAAGATTCCCATTTTTAAAATAAAAATGTGCAAATATAACTAATACTATTTGACTAAAAACCATCATTTTAGGGTAAAAGATCACTAATGCCGATCTCTAGGCTGGCCATGACGTAAGAGTATGGGAAGTATCTTCTTAGTAATAATTGTTAATACCTTCTTTAATTGGCGTTTCTTGTAAAAATGTTACAGAACATTAATAAACACTGGTTATGTTACTTGTTCTTAACTCAAATAAAAAAAACGGAGATATTAATATTATAAATTTTAGTCTTTCTATAAACTTGTCATTTTTCTCATCTGATTTCAACGATAAATGAAGTAATTTAAGTTTGAAATAGTTAGCCGAAATACTCAATTTAGTTTCTTTACTTTAAAAATTGCTGGAATTTAAAACTACACAATTAAAAAGCGTCTTTAATATCTTGTTAAGCACGCAACAGACGCAGAGAGGGTCAAGACCTGACAGAGAAGACCCAGGACCAGTCGAGGCCGGCCTAACATTTACATTTTATAGTAAATTTTAGATATTTGATTTGTAGAGTAGTTATTTTGCTAGCCCGTAACCTTCTTGGAAAAATGTTATAGAATATAAAAGTTATGAAATTACATTGCAAACCTATTTTGTTTTATTCTAATTCAAATACTTTTTTCGTTGTTCTAATATCGAAGACATATGGATTTTTAATGTAGGTCTCCCTATTAACTTCCCTTACTATCAAAATAATAAGAAAAAAAAATTATAAATGGGTGATTTTGATCAAGATGACAGGTGAAGATCAATTAAATTTCAAAAGTCGCTTTATGCTATCAATGATTGATTTCCTTAAGGGAAATCTGTTTATCTGCAGAATAATAGCTAAACTGTAAAATAATACTTTTTCTAATTTTTAATTCCATTTAAAAGTGATTTCCAAATAGATGCACCATCATGGAGTTATTATTTCCTCACAAAATATCACTTTATACAGAAGGCTGAGATCCCTATAGACTCACTGATGTTTATTCTAGGGGTATTTATAAATATTGTTCATCATCATCACTTATGATACATACAAGTTGTCCTATGCTTGTTTCATGTTCATTACAGCTGCTGATTTCATGAATAAAAAGTCTTTAAATTTTTAACGCATGACGAAATAATATCTTTATATATGACCAAGAAATAGTATACTGAGCTTAACAATACCTCTAATTGGCTAATTTCTGAATAGGGGGTAGGCGAGTAATGGTATATACAAGCCTCTTCCGAGAATATAAATATATGTTGGAGCTCATTAAATGCCTCTGGGAGCGTCTTTTTCCCCGTTTTTTACTCAAAAACATCTCACTAAAGATAGAAATCAGGAAAGATGACGAAATAATACTTCCTTGGAAATTTTTTTTGCAACCTTCCTGAAATTTTTGATAAGGTATTATAAAGAAATTTCTTTGGAGACATGTATTCATAAACTAACCGCACAAAACTCCCATTAAATATTGATTATTAATATATATTACTATTGAAATCTATACGTTCTAAGTAGGTTTTAATTTAAAAGGTTTTCTTTTGAAAGATCATCATCATCATTTGAGCAAGTTGTGACGTTATCTTCCCCGAGCACATATATCCAAGTGCAACATTTTACTTTTCTTATATGAGAATTAACTTCATGTCTATGCCATAAAAGACAATAATAATTATTATTAGATGTTTTTTTGATGGGGTTCGGTCAAGCTAGATACAAAAAATACAAATTTTATAAATGTGTATTTTTTTAATTATCTTCCGACGTTTCGGCTTACATTGTAAGCCTTCTTCAGGGATCATGAAGGCGAGAGGGGACGTCGTGTCCCTAAGATTACATTTCATGACTCCAATAATAATTATTGGCTTCCAAATAACATGGTCAAAGCTGATAGCTTGAACGTTCTGAAATCACTCTCGTCTGAGCATTTTCAAAGCTCAAAGAAACATTGTACAAATTCATTCTTGGAATTTGATAAGGAAAGCCAAGCATACAACTCCATGTTTTTGTCATTAGACACTTGTAATTATCGGCTTTCAAATGACATGGTCAAATTTGACCTCTAGAACTTCCTGAAATCACTTTCGCCTGAGCATTTTCAATAGAAAGAAAAGCATTGAAAAACTCGTCATTGGAATTTGATAAGGAAAGCCACAACATAGAAAGTAAGAACACAAAATTCTAGAGAAAGCTTATTGCTATTACATAAAAAAAAGGAGAAAAATACAACAACAAAAAACCTGTTGTAAATCACTATTAATATAAATAGGATTGGAAAGGTCTAGACTTAGTTTTCTGTAAGTTGAGGAAGACACATGACAGGTTAAACAAGAAGAGCTTTTTGGGGGTGGGAGGGGGCTGGAAGTAGGAAGGGTTGGACAGCTGATTACAACAACTTCCAGTCATTTGCCCCCACAAATACATCCCCTACTTGGATACTTGTCTAAGTTCGCCAACTTCTTCTCCATGCTTCATTTCGCCCTTGCAGTATATTTTTCCCCCTCTCTTTCCCAATTATAGTTTCTCCGGAGATTGAACTCTTAAGGAGTGTATCCATGACTGGTTTTTTCACTAATGAAGAAATTTTACTAACAGAGTCTGCGAACAGATTAGAATATATAGAAATCTAGTCCAGAACTTGATTTGGTGGTCAGATGGAAGACAAAGAAGGCGGTGAGTTAAACTGATTGAATTCTTCGCCTTCATGAGATTCACAAATACATTAATATTCTATTCTATAATGATTGTATAGTTATTATATGAGTAAAACTAATTACATCACAATAAATTCCTTGCTCAATTGTTAAAATGTGATTTTCTTTAGCAAAATGTCACTCCAGAGGGTCCATCGCTTATTCAACAGCTACAAATTTNTATGAGAAATAACTTCATGTCTATGCCATAAAAGACAATAATAATTATTATTAGATTTTTTTTTGTTGGAGTTCGGTCAAGTTAGATACAAAAAATACAAATTTTAAAAACGTGTATTTTTTTAATTATCTTCCGACGTTTCGGCTTACATTCAGGGATCATGAAGGCGAGAGGGGACGTAATTATTGGCTTTCAAATAACATGGTCAAAATTGATGGCTTGAACGTTCTGAAATCACTCTCGTCTGAGCATTATCAATGATCCAAGAAGAATTGGACAAAGTCATTCTTGGAATTTGATAAGAAAAGCCAAGCATATAACTCCATTTCTATGTTATTTAAATGTATAAAACACTTGTAGTTATCGGTTTCCAAATTACATTGTCAAAAGTGACCACTCGAACTACCAGATACCTTTCTGATATCACTCTGGATTGAGCATTTTCAAATCTCAAAGAAACATTGTACAAATTCATTCTTGGATTTTGATAAGAAAAGCCAAGCATATAACTCCATTTCTATGTCATTGAAATGTATAAAACCCTTCTAGTTATCATCTTCAAATTACATTGTCAAAAGTGACCACTTGTACTACCAAAAACCTCCCTGATATCAGTCTGGACTGAGCGTTTTTAAAGCTCAAAGAAACTTTGTACAAATTCATTCTTGGAATTTGATAAGGAAAGCCAAGCATATAACTCCATTTCTATGCCATTGAAATGTATAAAGCACTTGTAGTTATTGGCTTCCAAATGGCATTGTCAAAAGTGACCACTTGTACTACCAGAAACCTTCCTGATATCACTCTGGACTGAGCGTTTTCAAATCTCAAAGAAACGTTGTACAAATTCATTCTTGGAATTTGATAAGGAAAGCCAAGCATATAACTCCATTTCTATGCCATTGAAATGTATAAAGCACTTGTAGTTATTGGCTTCCAAATGGCATTGTCAAAAGTGACCACTTGTACTACCAGAAACCTTCCTGATATCACTCTGGACTGAGCGTTTTCAAATCTCAAAGAAACGTTGTACAAATTCATTCTTGGAATTTGATAAGGAAAGCCAAGCATATAACTCCATTTCTATGCCATTGAAATGTATAAAGCACTTGTAGTTATTGGCTTCCAAATGGCATTGTCAAAAGTGACCACTTGTACTACCAGAAACCTTCCTGATATCACTCTGGACTGAGCGTTTTCAAATCTCAAAGAAACGTTGTACAAATTCATTCTTGGAATTTGATAAGGAAAGCCAAGCATATAACTCCATTTCTATGCCATTGAAATGTATAAAGCACTTGTAGTTATTGGCTTCCAAATGGCATTGTCAAAAGTGACCACTTGTACTACCAGAAACCTTCCTGATATCACTCTGGACTGAGCGTTTTCAAATCTCAAAGAAACGTTGTACAAATTCATTCTTGGAATTTGATAAGGAAAGCCAAGCATACAACTCCATGTTTTTGTCATTAGACACTTGTAATTATCGGCTTTCAAATGACATGGTCAAAATTGACCACTAGAACTTCCTGAAATCCCTTTCGTCTGAGCATTTTCAATGGAAAGAAAAGCATTGAAAAACTCGTCATTGGAATTTGATAAGGAAAGCCACAACATAGAAAGTAAGAACACAAAATTCTAGAGAAAGCTTATTGCTATTACATAAAAAAAAAAGAAGAAAACAAAAACAAAAGAAAAACCGTTGTAAATCACTATTAATATAAATAGGATTGGAAAGGTCTAGACTTAGTTTTCTGTAAGTTGAGGAAGACACATGACAGGTTAAACAAGAAGAGCTTTTTGGGGGTGGGAGGGGGCTGGAAGTAGGAAGGACAACTTGTATGTATCATCA
>KZ807680.1:105851-120687 GCA_000696205.2 Oncopeltus fasciatus | reverse complement strand
ATACAGTCACAGTGGTGTTACACGTTAGTCTCATCGGGCCAAGCTGGTAAGTGTGCTCACAGTCTGCCGGCAACTGTGAGATACAGTCACAGTGGTGTTACACGTTAGTCTCATCGGGCCAAGCTGGTAAGTGTGCTCACAGTCTGCCAGCAACTGTGAAATACAGTCACAGTGGTGTCACACGTTAGTCTCAAAGGTGAAGTTGATTGAATTTCTTTCCGGGTTGCTAAGTTTGAATAGGAAAGAGGTTTTTTTTTTTTTTTCAAATTTATTTATTTTTAATTTGTCACTCACAGCATAATTTCATTACTGCTAAGGGCAGAGCGCTCTCGAGATATATCATTCATTCTCTGAGTGCCCAAAAAATTTTACTCTCTCTAACCCTTTAAGAAATGTCGAATGAAATCATAAAATCTCACTGAGAATGACAAATGCCAAATTTAAATTTTTTTTTTTTTTAGTGAGTCTTAAGCTACCAAGCATTACAAAATTTATTTGAAATGCTGTTATTAATTGAAAATGTCTGAATTATAAAAATTTATACATCTGTATTATTCTTATACAAATCTATGTACATAATATTTTTAAAACATATTTTCAATTATATATTTCAATTTTATCCTCTGTGGCATACATAAGGGTTATGAAGCCAGGGTGGCTGCAATCATAAATCATTATAAACCTTTCAATCTTTTTGTAACTTTCATTAGATTAACATTATTCATGTTATTATGATCAAATATATGAGTGGATATGACAAATATGTTGAATATATGTTAATTAAAGTTGCCAACTGTTACCACAAATTTTTTTTATTTAGTTTTTATTCTGCATCGACAAGCAAGGTCATTAGTGCATTCCCACATATTAACTGTATTTCTGGGATTTGGCGACACCAATTTGGTTTTCTAGCCTGTTTTGTTTTCTGGTTTATCTTCACAGACTCACATTTATCCTGCTGAATATCACTAATGACCCAAAATATTTGTGTCTCTTCCACATTGTTATAAGAAACATGTGACTCGTTAGCCCCGACAATATCACTTCCACCATTAGACGATCCTCTCCCAACTTAATTTTATTTTCGGAATAGTTTCTTCTGCCCCTAAGAAACGAGAAAAAAATGTCTTTGACAATTTGATTGCTGCCGTCATTTAGTAAAAAAAAAAACAGACAAACAAAATTTGACCATTATTTTTGAAACCTTTAAAAAAAGAAAGAGGAATCTTCCTCTAAGAAGACCTTTTTTCTCACTACTTTTTCCTTGTGTATTCAAAATCGAAAAGTTTTAACACATTGCATTTTTGTTGGGCTACAAAAAGACATAACGTTCGAAGGATGATCTTCCTTTAAATGGAAGCATGCATTCATCGATACTTATAAATTGTATGGGCATGAACAAATTTAAATTACCATTTCATCTTCCGGGTTGGACCGAGTAAAATGGTTCTTATTTGCCGAGCTTTCGCACATCATGTGATGGCTTCTTCAGGGCTGAAAAGAGAATGAGAGTTGTAAAGAGAGATTTTTAAAAATCCAGATGGTATATATTTACCATGTTTTATACACCAGGTGGTGTNCTTTACAACTCTCATTCTCTTTTCAGCCCTGAAGAAGCCATCACATGATGTGCGAAAGCTCGGCAAATAAGAACAATTTTACTCGGTCCAACCCGGAAGATGAAATGGTAAATACATCTGACGACCGACGAAGCCTACGTGAACAAATTTAAATTAATTCAGATAAATGTCTATCATTAGTCCTAACATATCTAGTCTAAGCTTTGGGCATTTTTGAGGCGGTATTTAAAATAAAATTCTCAATATCTTGAAAATATTTTTCCTCATAACCTCAACAACTTGATGATTACTAAAAATATCGTTAGATGGCCAATGAAGATCCATCGATCAAAATATATAGCTGGTCAAAGATATATTTTATTGTTTATTGGTTTTTATTCTTTCACTGCCTTAATTCCCCCACTTTAAATGACATATCTGAAATATTTCTGGATGGAAGAAGATTATCAATAACTTCATCTATAATATTACTGACCCCTGATAAATGAGGTAAAATTGTTGATGAAATGGTGGAAAAATAACAATCAAAATATAAAAAAACTGTGTTTTCTATTTAATTCAAACTTTGTGTTAAGTTTGGAACACCCTCATATTAATTTCGGATGGTCACGTATCAGCCTAAACTTAGACAGCTTATTATCGGAACCGTTCAGTCACGAAAGAAATGGTCGCTTTGATTCTTTCACATAACCCGTGCATCCTGAATTCTCCAGATATAGATGGCTGGACTCTTCTTTACTCCATAAGTAAGTAGAAGTACTCTATATGGAACCCAATGCCATTCAGAACGGTTCCAAACACAGCATTTACTTCTTCCAAACTCCAGCATTAAAGTATCCTGATAAAAGTAATTCACAATCTCCTTTGATTTCTTCCAGAACTGCAGAAAGGATCTCTTGAAAGTGTTCCTTGTATACACTTGTTTCATTGTTGCTTGAAGTACACTACAAACTCTGTAACTGGACAAGCTAAGACATAAAGATCCAATCTCATTACACTCTCAAACACCCTTTCAAAGTACTTACTAATCAAGCCATTTCTTAATTAGGATGGTGAAACCCTTTTGCAACAACAATCTATAGGGGTGAAAAAAAAATCCCCACTGCTTCTTGGCTTTTGCCTTTAACTTCATTCACCGTTAATTTAATCACATCCAAACTCACTGTTTGAACCTCCAGTAGAACTTCCAATTCCTTAATTGCTAAACTCCGTACGTTTCCAGTGTCTCTTTCCAATTAGTCCGTCCTGCTGATTTCTTCTCCGACTAAATGCCTATGCTAGTCTCCAAGTAGCAGTTTTCTGTTGGGTTATCTTTCCTATAGACTGAGCTTCCTAACTCCCCTGGATTTATATTCGTTGTTTTGCCTCTCTGAGAGCTCACCTCATTACCTTCATAGGGCTCTCATGGTTGTTTGTGAGTGTCGCCACGCCTTTAGCCCCGAGCTCTGTCGCTCATGGTTAGAGAATCGCAAGCCCACTATGTGACCTCTCCAGGTCCCTCTGAGGAGGGGGCAAGAAACTATACTACTACAACTAAATACGTTTGAGGAATTTTGAGCTGGTGCCCGTTTTTTGGAAATATCATACATAAGAAGAGGTGAAACATGTCAACAATGTAAAAACATGATATCCATTTAAACAGACCGTCGCGCCGGAGCTGAGAAATCTAAATAGATTTCCTATGTATCTTTAAAGACGGAAAATTTAATTCAGAAGCCAGAGAGAACAATGATTGCAAAAATATATAACCACTAAAGTTAGTCTAGAGAGCGTTGGGAGAAAACGCTCAACCATCATAGCTAAAAACTCAAATTTCTTTTACAATTAGCATTTTTTTGAAAAATTATTAATGAACATCAACTTTAGAAAATTTTCATATTCCATATAAAAATTCAGCAAATTTTTACGTAAATCAAATACCGAAGAAATCATTACGGCTATAGATTTTGGACTACCTTCGAAGCCCCCTTCCCCATAATTCGATTTCATCCAACAATGAATACATTCAAATATTTCCAATAAAAAGCTAAATACTGAATTTATTTTCTATATTTTGTAATGGATTTTGTAAGTTCACTCAAAATGTTCCAAAAGACAAGTCAAATCAACAAGGTAGACAAAGTTTATTTTTTAATTCCACTCGAAATATAGTTATGCGATGTTTTACATTCTCGTGTTCAGGTTTGTTTGTCAAACTAAATTATTTAGTTAATTATATGAAATAATTTAAAATTGTTTTCTTCTTTATTCAATATACTATTAATGTAGTCATTTTTTTAAAAATTATTATTTGGAACTTATCGTTTTAGGACGGGATGTACGAGTGCATTCTTTGTGCGTGCTGCGCCACGTCCTGTCCAGCTTACTGGTGGCACGGCAATCCAGAGAACAGGTTTCTCGGGCCAGCTGCCTTATTGCACGTAAGTATAAGTCAATTTGAATGTGCCTATGGTAATGGCACTTTAGGACATATTATGATTAAAATATCCATAAATTAGAATATTTCAATTTTCGGATATTTTCTAATCCGCTGGTGACTAAAGGATAAGGGAGGCTCATCTAGGGGCTTACTGAAATTTTTGGGACAACACTTTATTACTTATTAGTTCATGAATTATTACCTTTATAATTTTGTATCTTAAATTGTTGAATTTCCTGTGCAAATAACATTAAATATACATATGAAGTGCAAATCAGAAATTTAAAAACACAGACATAACCAAACAAACTGGAAATTTGAGGTATATCCATGAACCTCCTTTGATGGTAAATAAGCTGTACCATAGTTTAAGTTAGGTTAACAACATATAAATATGTTCCTTCATTATGACTTTTAAATGAGGTTAAAAAAGTAAATTAAAGTATTTAAAAATTAAATAATGGAATTATGAGTTAATTTTTTAATTACTTCAATCAAATAGTTTATTTAATTGATATTTCAGGCTTATCGGTGGCTTATTGATTCAAGGGATGATAAATATTGTGAACGCTTGAAGAAACTAATGGCTAATAAACACCTTGTATTCAGATGTCACACAATATTTAATTGTGCTGTTGCTTGTCCAAAAGTAAGTTAAATTTAGTAAGTAAAGAGAGAGAGAGAGAGAGAGAGAGAGAGAGAGAGAGAGAGAGAGAGTGAGAGTGAGTGAGCCATTGCTGCTCCACAAATTTCTATATACCAGTTTTCTTAATAAATTTCTCTAAAATATTATGTGTCATATAAATATAGGTTTGATCAGATAGTATTTATAGAAAAAAGTACTTCAGTATAAATAAAATGAGCATTTTTTTAATCTATATGCATTTCATTAATTGCCTTATTACCTTCATTCTTCAAGATTTTTGTCTATATTTTTCAAAAATAGCAGGATTTATATATTGTATACCTTGTTTATAAATGAACAACTTGGAATAAAATAAAGGCAATTTTACCTTTAATTTTTTTTTCTTTTTACAGAAAAATAGTAAGATGAAATTGAATAGATTACAACAGATGTGGCGATTTCAGGGGTGTAGCTTGCAAGAGGAAGAATTTGTTAGTTATATGTAGGAAAAATAATTTCATCTTGACTAGGAACTGAAAAATTTGTATAAGTTTTTCAGCATATTCGTTTTGCAAAATTAATTGAATTCCTATTTTGCTCATCTAATTTAAAATAAAAAATAAAAAAATAAATAAATAAAGCTAACATTTTTTTTATCATATCGCTATGCTAACTTTCTATCAATGACATAATATTAAATTTTTTTCTTCTAGTCTCTGAATCCTGGGAAATTAATCGCCATGTTGAAGCTCATGGAATTGGGTAAGATTACTAAGGAAGATCCCGATATGGAACAAATATCAGCGGAAGAACTAGCTGAGAAAACTAAGGACAAGAAACCTGATGAGAAATCAGCAAAAATATCTGATGAGAAGCCAGCAAAGAAATCCGATGAGAAATCAGCAAAGAAATCCGATGAGAAACCAGCAAAGAAAAAATAACCGAAGAGATCCTCAGATCGGTTTTATTATTTTTGCAGATTATGTCTGACTGTTCGTAGACATAATTCTTTGTTTCTCCTTCTAAAAGTACCAGGATATAAATAAATACTTTATTTTTTATTCAATATTATTGTTTATATCTACTCTGGAGTTTTAGAAGTTTCTTGCGATTTATCGAAAAATTCAAGTTGGTACATTTATGCATGGCTTTTGATAAATATTAAGAAATCTTCAGTGCAAAATAAATCTGTATTTGGGTTTTCATTAAATCCGTTTAGTTAATTTTGAAATATTTCTACGGTTATCATTATACCACAAGTAGAAATTTCATATTGAACACTGCATGAGTATAAATGTAATTGACATGTGTTTGTCATTTTCATAGGCTAATGACTAATTTTTTTTTTAAACTTTTATTCATTCATTAAATTTCTAATAACATTAAAAATGTATTTACCGTTTCTTCTTCCGGGTTGGACCGTGTCAAATTGTTATTTGCCGAGCTTTCGCACATCATTTGATGGCTTCTTCAGGGCTGAAAAGATAATGTTTTCATTCTCTTTTCAGCCCTGAAGAAGCCATCAAATGATGTGCGAAAGCTCGGCAAATAACAATTTGACACGGTCCAACCCGGAAGAAGAAACGGTAAATACATTTTTAATGTTATTAGAAATTTAATGAATGAATAAAAGTTTAAAAAAAAAATTAGTCATTAGCCTATGAAAATGACAAACACATGTCAATTACATTTATACTCATGCAGTGTTCAATATGAAATTTCTACTTGTGGTATAATGATAACCGTAGAAATATTTCAAAATTAACTAAACGGATTTAATGAAAACCCAAATACAGATTTATTTTGCACTGAAGATTTCTTAATATTTATCAAAAGCCATGCATAAATGTACCAACTTGAATTTTTCGATAAATCGCAAGAAACTTCTAAAACTCCAGAGTAGATATAAACAATAATATTGAATAAAAAATAAAGTATTTATTTATNGGAATTTAATAACTTATCAGACTTGTCCCGGTAGCATAAGTGGTAAATGCACCGGCCCGGATAGCAGGGGATCCAGGTTCGAGTCCTGGCTGGGACAGTTAGATTTTTTATTCTGTTCCCTTGCACTAAAAATTATCTAAATTTACGTGGGATTAAAGACCACAAAATAAATAATATTTATATATTTACGTGGATTTTTTCTTATCTTCATAATTTCTTATTGAGAATCGGTGATCAAAAGGCTGTTAGACAAAAAGAAAAACTTTTAAAACCAAAATTTCCTTTAAATTATAATTCGAACGGATTGAGACGCATATTAACGATGTCCAAATGGAGAGTTTTTTTTTTCTTTTTTTTTTTACCGTAGATGTTATTATTATTAGGTGTTTTTGTTGGAGTTCGGTCAAGGTAGATCCAAAAAAAAATCTAATAACAAATTAATGATGTTTTCCGTTTTAATTAATTGTAAGCATTGTATTGATTTGCTTCAATGCACATGTGAAAATCAGTAATTATTTTATTAAGTATATTAATAATCAAAGTTAAAACATGAGCGATGAATAGATAAAGATTAACAACACTGAAAATATGGAAGTAATTTAAAATGAAATACCCTTCTCTTTTTAGAAGGGTGAAGCTTTTAAAGGAGCTATAATTCCAGTCGGAGGCTTTAGCTAGATCGGATTGGGGTTGTTTGGATTCATTGCTCCAATACATCAGCAAGTAAACAATGAATTCTGTCAAATGGTAGTAGAACGTAGCGAATGTCCCAGAACAATTCATCAAGCGATCCTACTCCACTGTACTCTCTTGCAAGCCATAACTTCATCGGTCCATTGAGCTTCCCTCGGCTTCAGTCATATTGATCCTGGCCATTTCCCGCACTTATTCCTCCCCAAGTCTATAGGCTTCATAATGAATCGATAAAGAGTGTTTGTCGATTCTGTAGGCACGATCGGCTGAACATGGACAATGTCCCGAACGGACCTAATTCACCAATCCTACCGCGATTGAATGAGAACTCTCGCAACGGTGTCCTTTTGAGCTCTTTTTTAGTTAATTTGGAAATTGGAATTCAATGATTTTAATGAGAAGCTTTTGAATTAACGTTAACATTTGAAAATGTCTGGAGGGATTTTCTCTCTACATACTAGAATATTTTATATTTGCATAATAATAACAAAAAGGAATTTAGATGTACACATTATTTATATATCCAGTCTCTTAGTAAGGTACACATAGGATATGAAATAAGATACCATAGCCGACTCTACAAAAAATCAGGCAAAATAATAAAATTTTAAAAGGTTTGTTAAATAACTAACAAAGGGGAAATTGACCTTCATATAAAAAAAAAAAAATCCAGAAAAGTATTTTAAAGAAAAGGCTGCAAAATCTAAGAATAATTACCACTTTTCACTAGAGATATATAAATGAGAGGAAATGACGAAATTGAATTTAAAAACTCATAATTTCGATGAGCTTAAAAGCTCTCATTAATGTTAGTTATATTTGTAACTGAAATAGTTTTGAATAAAGACTAAATAATGAATAAAGTTTCTGAACTTTAGAAATAAGTGGACCCATTCAACACTCGAAATTAAATTGTTAAATATCTTTATTAGTATCCACCTTTCTAAAAAAATGTTACGGATTGATTATTATGTTATAAAATTAAATATTACATAAATTTGGTTCTATATGTTTCTTTTTTTATGCTTACGATAATAAATACATGTTAAGGTTTTAAATTTTGATCTTCTGAAATTCCTCTTCCCACTTGACCAATTTTAACCATTATCAAACTCATCCAACAGTTTAAAAAAGGAACTTAAGTAACGAATTGGTTTTATTACTTAAAAAAAAAAACGCTAGACATTATATAAATCATTTTGAATAAACCACATTTGTAGAGTAAATTTTTCAAATGTACCGTCAAGGTACCAACTTGAATAGCTTATTTATTTTCACGCGGGAAATATGCTAAAATGGATGTTCCGATAAATTTAACCAAGGTAAAACATGTACCAATCCATTTTTATAAAGAAACAAATAAAAGACAATGAAATTAACAAACAGGATGCCCTATGTCCTGTTTCTAATTTTATGTATTACGTATGTGTGCGTTTTTTTATAAACTTTTATTTATTCATTACATTCTGTTAAATAAAAAAAAAAACATTTTGTAATTTGATTACAATGAAATTTAAAAAAATGGCATTCAATGTCAATCACATGAGGAGAGAAGGTGACCAGTGACACCACTCTCAAATTATTTACTGAGTATGTCCCCAGGTCACGGGGCCATCTTCGTTTGAGTCGACGGGGAGGGTTGTAGGGGTTGGATGATCTGTACTAGTGGATTAGGATGGTATGGCAGTTTACTGTGGAAAAGGATGAAGCGTGAAGAAATTAGGTCTTGAACAAAAGGAATATTAAGATCGTGGTGAAGGGAATGATATCTATTAAAACAAAAAAATAATTAAGGAAAACTACTAAAGTCCTAATTTGATTATAGTAATTTATAATTCTACACAACATACACACACACACATATATATACAGTACATTATATACTCTTATGTAAAACATAATGTTATTTTTGCTTTTTTAAAGTAAATTAATTTAGTTCGGGTTTGATTTTTACGTGTCTATCGTTAATTATATGTAAAGTGTGTCCATACATTACAGCATTTTCTGAAGACCCCTCAGAGCTGCCTTGAAACACTTGATGAGATACCATATTCACAATACCGGGCAGGTTAATGAGCTACGGGCAGCCAAAGATCTCAGATCTGGAACATTTTATGAACTTTATATTTTCTGTAAGTACCTGCCTTCAGATATTGGGCACACAGTACCTCAAATCTCATTATGAGTGTGGAAGTTTACTATGCATCGTTTCGAAGCGATTTCTACCAGTTCCAGTAACACTTAGCTATGAATGGAATTCACAATGGATTCTAGAGAAACGTTGGAAGTTTAAGATTATTATTTTCTGGAGCCCTGAATCCAAAACTTGCCAAATCATATTAAAGACAGCGTGGAAAGAATCTGGAGTTGAGGAGGCGTGAACAGGGTGGATTGGCCAGCAGCTTCAACTCGTGGCGCCATCTGCTACGGAGCCCATCTCTTCCTCTCTCTTCCACTTCCAGTTCTCTTCCTTTTCCCTCCAGTTTTCTTTGCCACCCACTCCTCACCCACTCTCTCACCCACTCTCTCTGTCTCACTCCTGGCTCTGGAGCAGTGCATCTCTCACTGCTGGCGTTTGGGAAACTTTATTTCCCCCGACAAGCAGACGGCTGTACCAGATTCTCCATCCCTCGAGCGTCCTCTTCTCCCCTGAACAGCTGATAAATTAATTATATCTCCAGGCACTAATTAAATTTACTTTGTTCTATGCTGGAGGCGGGCGCTGGAAGGGAGGCCAGTAGTCCAGGTTTTGTGGGAAGAATACCTCTGCCAGGTGAGGCAGACCTGCAGACTCCCACCAGCTATCAATTGCCAGAGAAAATCTATTAATCTGTTTACCCCGGAGGGAATTAAAGGGGGTTAGGGAGGCGGTAAGAAGGGGTTGTTTGTGACATTGATTAGTTTTTCTCTAGGCAAAGGAAATTATTTTACTTATTTTATTTTTAGTGAAAGAGAAATAAAAAGGAACATTACGACAAATGTCTTCAAGAATATTTCCATTTTTAACATAAATTCATTTTAAAAATCCAGAGGTATTTACATAAAGCAAGGAAATGTTTGAATGTGGTTTAAAACTAATAGAACGGAGTGAAGATGATCAATAATGAAGTATTAAAACTGGAATATCTCATGTGTCCATACAAACGGCAGAAATAGACATGATTTTTTCTGCAAGTTAAAATTATAACTGTATAAAATAACAGGATTGTCTATATAGTATATGATTAACACTATACAGTACAAAAATCGGCTATAAGAACTATACAGTACAAAAATTACAAAAAGTTGATAAGAATTCCAGTTTTTCTTACTTAAAATCTCATTTGGCTTTAATAAAATTATTTTAAAACTCTGCTACAGATTATATAAAGTTCATCACCCAGACTCTTTATGAGCTAATTATACTCTTTTCAATTCGGCATTACTAATTTCATCATCTGAGATTAATCATCTTTAAAGAAGTGCTGACGCACTGCTGTTTCTAAATTCATGACAGCAGCTCAGAAGATTGGATCAATGGTCAACGATCAACGCTCTTTTAAAAAAAAGTTTTATCAATGAATTTAATATTTCAATAGTGATGTAATTGCTCTACTAGAACGAAGAGGATCCGATCGGGTCTCGTAATCCTAACGCTGCGGGTTCAAATCCCGCCAAGGGCAAGCTTTTATCTATAAAAAAAGGTTTTCCCCTACCATGGATGCTTAGAATGGGATGTCAACCTGTAGATAGCCACTTTCTCCATGACCCTAAGTGGTTGAAAGGGAGGCAACACATATGTAATTGCTCTACTAGCACGAAGAGGATCCGATCGGATCTCGTAATGCTGACGCTGCGGGTTCAAATCCCGGCCAGGGCAAGCTTATACCTATAAAAAAAGGTTGTCCCCTGCCATGGATGCTTAGAATGGGATGTCAACCTGTAGATAGCCACTTTCTCCATGACCCTAAGTGGTTGAAGGGAAGGCTAACACACACAAAAACAAAGCAAAATGTTACTTACTTGCCGAATCACTCGGTACGATCTAACTCGTAGATATTTGCTGAAAATTTAAATTTCTCATGAAAATCATATTTAACAGCCTCGTATTAGATTTCATTACGGTAAAATGAAAATTACAATCATTAAAGCTTTTATAATTGCATCCCCAAACAATTTATATTATATAAACCCTTTCTTCTTATGTTTCAAAATTGTATTTGATAGATACATTAGTTTATTAAAAATACTTTTCACTTTATTAATTTACTTAATCATTCAATAATTATTTAAATTGTTTATGATAATTTAATTTTTGCTATAGGTAAAAAAATCTACGCTGAAAAAAAAAATCAAATATGGGAATGCTGCTAATTAGATTACATTAAATTTTTTGACAAGCTAATTTAATTTTGTCGAAAAATTTGCAATGGTTAGAATAAGTTTTCAAATTAATTTTTTTAGGGCAAATAACTAAACTTTTCAAAGACAATTGGAGAAAAATAATGTGATGTTATATGCTGCTAATTTAACGTTATAACGTTACATATATACATACTTTATTCAAATAAAACTACAAGTATTTATAACAAGCTCTACAGGGCGGAAAAGTTCCATAAACTAAGCACATTTCCCTTGTTTCATATAAGATGGAAATAAATAAAAGTAAAAGACTTATTTAAACTTCAAGCAATGCTGTAAAATGTTGTCCCTAGTTACCTACCAGATCTAAGGTGGAGGAGTCATATTAACTTCATTAATACATTCGTAAATATCTAGAAAAAAACAAAAAAAAAAACTTCAATATCTAAAATAAGCGTTTTTAGGGACACTGAATATAACATAAATGTTAAAAAATTAAATTTTACACTCATATTCGCAATAAGCCTTTTATTAACATTAATTATATCGGAAATATTATGATTATAAACTTTAGTTTTCCTTCAAACTCTTCCGCCCCTTCTTCTAATATAATTTACACCAAATGAATTTATTCAACTGCTTGAAAGAAAAATATTGCTTTGAATTTTTTCCTTGAAGAAAAAAATATAAATAATGAAGTTGGTTTCTATAAATTAAAAATAAAAGGGTCCTCCTATATCTTGAAAGTTGATTCCTAAATTTCTTTCATAATGAAATTTCTTAGATATTGTAGAATGTAAATTTTATTTAATTGCGTATAAAACCTAATGTGCTCTCTAAATTTTTTTGTGACCCTAAAAATAACGAGGTCTACTTTAAACCTTCTATCCTTATCGACCGATTTCAGCCACTAATGTACTCATCCAAAGTTTTTCAAGAATAAAAAAAAAAGTTAATTACAGAGATTTTTTTTAAATTTTAAAAATGGTGAACACTAGAGCCCACAAAGACAATTATGATACAGTTTTAAGCGGGCCTTATTTTTAGTTTCTTATTCGCATTAAGAGTGAAGGTCTGTGAATGGTTTTGCATCGTGGGAAAACAGCTAATAGAAGTTTGCTTAAGACTATGTTTTCAAAATAAATTTCTTCACGGAGCTCTCTGAACTAATCTGTTTTCATACCCGTCGGTTTGATAAAAGTACACAGAAATCGGAAACTTTTATTAATCTTTGATCTCCTAAGCCGAGAAGATTATGGAAAGTAAACATTATCTCACTTTGGTTGGTGGGGGAGAGAGTGCCTCTCAATCTCTTTAAAAGAATTCTCAAATATCTCTATTCATGCACTACTGCAAGAAAATTACAGTATATCAATGTTACAAATTTCCATTGTATTAGTATTAATAAATAAATTCTGGTTCCTTATATCTTAAAAAATAAAATATAATCTCTCTTGCTGAAAGAGAGACGAATTATTCACATGTTACCTGTGTTCAGGTAGGCTTCGAATTCTTAGATGAAATAACCGTAGCTTCGGTCGTTAGATGAATTAACCGTTTCTTCTTCAGGGTTGGACCGTGTCAAGTTTCTGATATTTGCCGAGCTTTCGCACATCATGTGAAATTCTCTTTTCAGCCCTGAAGAAGCCATCACATGATGTCCGAAAGCTCAGCAAATGTCAAAAACCTGACACGGTCCAACCCGGAAGAAGAAACGGTAAATACATGTTACCTGTGGTTATTCCCCACCTGTAACATATGTAGCATAGTGATGGTTTTGGTCAGTATACCAATCTGAAAGATCCACGAGAGCAGAAACAGTGCAAAATTGCAGGACCTCCAAAGGCACTGAACTAATGCTCCGGATATTTGAACGGTTGAGGTAGAGAGAGATGAAAAAAAACATTAGACATTTTTTCTTGTCTAATCTTAAATTATTAGATTGTACTGAATTATAGAAAATATTAAATTTTTTATGCGACGAATATTATTGAGTATCTAATGAAATAAAAACAAATGTCATGTTGTTGAACGTAACAGAAGGAATGATGTGGGTTGCCAGGGAACTCACCGGTTCCATAAGCCATGTACTCGCTGAAGGATGCAGTTCAAATTTGAAGATTTCTCAAGAGTATTACACAGATAGATTCAAGAAACCTAGAAATGAATACAGCTTCAGATATATTACCAATGACAATAAGACATTGGAGACATTGTTGATCGGCTTGTCAAAGCCTCAGAGGGTTTGAGACCCAAGGGTTTGATGAGGTATCTCAGAGGTCGCGCTATATTGGTCGTGCACATGGAGGACTGTGCCAGCTAATCCCTATGGAGACAAGATAAAGACAGGAAAGCGAACAAACTTAATTCTCCAGCTCGTTCGGATTCCGAGCACGTCCTACACCTGGGCCAGCTGTCGCACTACCCCCACCACCACCATAGCAAGCCCCCCACCATGCCAGCCCCCCACCCACTACCTTCCTACCATTACTTCGTCCCATTCACTACCTCACGTACTACTTTCTCTGCCTCTCTTACCATCCCACTCTTTTTTATTTCTCTGACTCTCTCTCTCTCTCTTTCTCCCACTCTGCATCTCACTTGCAAACACATACATATTTGACTTTGTTCCCACCCCTCACTCATTTTCTGTCTTATTTCATATTCCATTTTGGCATCCCCTCATCCTAAAACGCGTTCACCCACGCCTTAAACGATGTTCCCATTCCCTATATCACTTCTACCTACTTGCTTCTGAACTTATCTACCAGGATCACGTTCTTTCCTCTCTATCTCCTAATGAAAAACTCACACATTATATATACACATTAGTTCGATTTCAGCGTATTTGCGTGTAACCATGGAGGGTAAATAGTTTGTACTTACGAACTTACTTCAATCTTTTAATCGCTCTGGGGAGATTTGACCTTCACAAAGCCTTGCCACCCGCCCAGATCATCAGCCATTCTTCGAAGCACAGACATAACTTCATGAAGCACCTACTTGCTATGTGAGTGAACACAAAGTTCTCTCTAACCGTGAACAACAGAATGCAATACGTTTTACCTTCGTTTTTATTTTTCATTTGTGAAATTCATCTAAAATAAAACTCTTTGAAGTCATATTATAAGAGCAATTAGTATGTATAAAAGTATATACGTCAAAGAAAAAACGTAAAACTCTTGAGATTGATGATTGAGTGGGGGAGGGGGAGGAATCTGTGGTGGGGGG
>KZ807680.1:79393-90920 GCA_000696205.2 Oncopeltus fasciatus | reverse complement strand
TATAATAAATTTACATATGTTTATCTATAATTTATCATTATTATTGACCTGTAGTCCATAACAATATATAAGTGTAATGAAAAAATCTCGTATACTGAATTGAACCTAATTTAATCAATAGAAAAAGAAATACAATTTTCTTATAATTTCAGTACCCTTTTGTGCATGCCTCATTTTCCTCCTTTGATTTATTCCAAAAACGACATCGCCTATCTACACACTGGGTTGTGACTATATTCCAAATTTTATCAGTAGCTGCCAATGTTTAATCAAGCATCAGTTTGAAAAATATATCCAAATGTAAATACATAAATAAAATATTATTAGTGGAGAGCGGTTTCAAATAAAAGTACAACCTTTATTATTACTTACTCCACTTGCGATGGGGGGTTGTCTTCAGTCAGAGATTATTAGTAAAGAGCCCTTAGGACAATCGGCTAAAACAGCTGTCCCAGTCGGCGTTTTTTTCCGCCAACAGCGGATGGCACCGCAGCTCTTTTTTAATCACGCTGAGTAGGGGAGAGAGCTGTGTTCCTGGACATTTCGGATTGAAGGGTAAATTTACCCACCGCTGGCAGGGAACCTTTGTCCACAGTCATCTCCCGACTTCTGTTCTACCTCTAATGCTCACTCTATAAATTATTGTTTTGAACATTGTCTCTTTTCTTCTTTTTCTTTGGTGTATGTAACTTGACACGGGTACAAAAAAAAAAGAACCTTATATCTAGATGAAGGAATTGCTCAACAAAAATATATAAACCGGGACGAAAACTGTATATGTGTAGTGAGGAGTCTACTGTTACCCATGTTAATTTTGAAAAATAAATCAAAATTTTAAATTTTTCTCTACAATAACTTTAAAAATCAATTTTAACCTATCAATGCAAGCAATGTACTTATTTAACCACTATTTTATTTTTATTAAGAAAGTAATATATGAAAGAATAACTAAATCTGAGTATTAAACACACACACACTGGGAAAGTAAATTTTAAATTAAATAATTAAAGTAAATTATACCGAAAATAAAGATAAATTTTAAAAAAAGTATGAAATTTATAAATTTTGTTTCCTACTATTAAATTTGTCCAGTCAGCAGTCCACCTGTCGGATAATTGTTATCGTTGATTGTATTTGCTTTGGATTAAATTTTTTTTTTTAAAGAAGCCTTATTATAACTGTTTTGTAACTGTGTATCTTGTTATAGGACTATTGAATACTGAAGCACCTTATCGGGATCTCGGTATAATCGGTATCTAGTTTCAGGTGCTTGGTTAATCAAGCAGATTTCCCATACGTTACGCTACAAATGTGTGCTTAGTTAAATGTAAATAACTAAATTTAATTAGATATTTTTCGAGATTTTTGTTTTTGTTTCCAGATAGAGCTTACCTAAAAAATGCCGCACTCTTCGGGACAAATAATAAAACTCATTCCACCCGCATAACAAAAACAGTGTACAGAAAGATCACATTCACTAGCTTTTTGAACTGCTTAAAATATTCTTAATTCTGAAAACTTAAGAACTTATGAAGGAGCGAAACGCAACCAGTTGGTTCGCTAAAGGAGAAGGCAAAAAAAGAGAACGACATAATTCACAAGATACAAAATACCCACGATTTAAGAAATCAAATAGGTAAGCAACAAGCCCTGATGTAACCGGTATTAGTTTACTTAAAAACCAATATTACAATTTCCCGGGGAGCTTATTAACTAATTGCCATATTTCACCCAGTATGTAATTTTCTATACTCACAAGACTAATATAACCACTTGGAGTACTCAATATAATAGCTATAACAGCCATAATAATAACATAACAGACATGAACAAAACAGCCAATACTACTGCCTATTATATAACTGTTAATACACCAGCCGGTATTATACAACAATCAATACGATAGCTACTGCTTACGGTGTAGCAGCCAATATAACAACAGAATAGAACGGACATAGAACAAATTTCCTCAACTTATTCTAACATTTTCAACACTCTAAAAACCATCAGCCCTCCGTCTCAATAAACCTGTGAAACATTTTTCTCAGTTCCAAAGTTACCTATTCCCAATAATACCCTTCCTTTTTTCCTTTGTCCTTTTTATTGCCCTCTCTTGCAACAGGCCGCTTTCCCTTTGTACCTTCCGCCTCTTACCTTCTCTCCCCACCTTTCTACCTCTCACATTGTGTATAAGGAAAATTTATACTTTAGTCGTGGAAATGTGAACTTAGGGACAGGACGTCCTCTCTCATCTTCATGATAGGTAGGTGTGGCAAATTACTGTTTTAATATTATTCAATTATTTTTCAATAAGTTGTTGTTAGAATGTTTTTTTCAAATTGTTTTATTTTTTCAAATTGTTTTTCAAAATCTTTTTAAATCCTATAGCTTTCTACATTCATACTCTTGTTATCACATTACATTATTGTCAATTATTATTGTATTCTCATGACATTGTATTTCTACAGCCCTGAAGATAGCTCACAATGTAAGCCGAAACGTCGGCAGATAATCCTTTATTAAAAAATCCTTTTTTTAAATTTGTGTTTTTTGGATCTACCTTGACCAAACCCCAACTAAAATCATCTAAAAAAGACCAATATAACAACCTTTAATACAACAGCTATTATAACAGTCAATGTAACAGTCTTTAATATAACAGCTTATAAAAAAGCTAATTTAATAGTTAATATAACTGCTATCATGATAGTTTAATATAAAACCTAAAATAACAGCTTAATATAATAGTCATTAAAATAAATGTTCTTAATTTTAAAAATTTTGGAAGTTATAGCTCGCAATAGCATGTTTATGAATTGCGGTTCGTAAAATTCACCACAGACAATGCTCCGTCGGTGGTTCACCACCGCTACAAACCACTAAATGAGTGTTCACCACATCACTGTTACTGTTCCCCGCCTACGTAGAGTATCATCTCGATAAGATAAATGTATTGAATATATATTAATTTTTATTGACTGAACACCTACAATAAGTTAAAAATAAGCTAAGACCTTTAAATGTATCACAAAAAATCATATTCCAGCGATCAGCCTATGATACGTTAAAGTATATAGTAAATGCCATGTTTCATTAGTACTGAGATTAGCTCAGTTCAAAAATTCAGTATCGCATTGATTTTTTTGTGGTTGGCATATGACGACACGTCTTTTTCTTTCTTTTGACCGTTTTACGACTACTATATCTCCCTACTGATATTTTATGTAAGGGGTGTAAGAAAACTGAGGAGACAATAGTTATTAGTCATACTTACGTTTCATATGAGCATAAGTATGACCAGTAAATGCTTCTAGATGACAGTATGTATTGTTCGTCTGTGTTGGAGTTTTCGTGAAACTACTCTTCACATACCATATAAAATGGGATTCGAATATAAATGTTAAGCTAAATAATCTAAAGGGTTATTAATTATTATTATTATTAAAGGTATGATAAATGTTAAGCGTTTTTACAATTTTAAAACAAGTACTTCAAAATTTCTTTGAGTACTTTAACTTTTTAATGACCATTTGAAAATGAAATAAATTAGATTTAAACTTACTTAATATTTAACATATAGTTGGAATTCATTAATAGAAAAAAAATACACACCTGTCTTCCTCCCAAAATTTAAATTTCTCGCCAAAAAGTTTTCTAACCTTGTGTGGAACATCGTCAGAAGCTACAAAGAATTATTACATGTGGTGTTAAATAAATTAATTAAAAAATCATTTAAAATAATTAAATAGATAATTGTCAATATTGTGAAAAATCAATTCTTAGTCAAAACATTCAATAATTTAAAAAAGATTTGAAAACAAAACAAGTCTTCATAAACAAATCAGCAAAATACTAATTTAAAAAAATAATAGACCAGAAATAAATAAATAAATAAAAAATAAGAATANGTAACAATATTGATTTTATTATTGAAAGCAAAAATATATAAATTTATATCATGTTAAATTATTAACAGCCAAATATGTAGTATATGATGATTCAAAAATTATCAATATCTATTCTGTATATATGTCAGTAAATAAAAAAAAGTAATATAGATGTTATAGGCTTCAAGCCATATGTTGTTACTTATATTTAATTGTTTATAAAATTAATAAATGAACTTTAACATTCACTTTTTTTTTTATGACTACCCAAATTCTTATTATAAATTTAGGTTAGAAGCACTTATTACTGAAAGGGCTCATATTTTTTTATTAATTTAAATATATTACCTTTAACTGTACAAACACTTATTATCTTCATTATCTACAGAATTCAGCCAACTTCGATGAACACCAGATTCGCTTAATTAGCTGAAACAATGTTAAACAATAAAATAATAATTTTTCTCAGTGAGAGTGCAATTGTTATTGCAATCAAATTATATACAATATTAACAATTTGCATTCATTGTGACATAAAATATTTTTTATAAAATAATTTATTGTAATTTAGTTAATACTTTAATTATAAGCAATCCATTATACTAGTGATTTCTACTAGTAAGAGACAATAGATATGTTTGTAACATTACACTAACATTACTCAGAGTTGTATATCATCTCTTATTTTTTATAACTTCTAGAACTTTTAAATGAGGTACTTGTTACTGCTGATATGATTTCGTTATTTCGATAGTAATGCTAAAATCAGTGTCTGCAGTTCATTTCTGTATTCTAATTTAATTCGTTAAATTCATGACACTTTTAAAATTTTATTACTAAAAATAATAAATTCTCAATACAAAACTTATTAAATTTCTAAATAAAGGAATCGAAAATTATAGTTCTAAATTGAAGAAGAATTCAAACCAATATATATATTGGTTTGAATTCTTCTTCAATTTAGAACTATAATTTTCGATTCCTTTATTTAGAAATTTAATAAGTTTTGTATTGAGAATTTATTATTTTTAGTAATAAAATTTTAAAAGTGTCATGAATTTAACGAATTAAATTAGAATACAGAAATGAACTGCAGACACTGATTTGAGCATTACTATCGAAATAACGAAATCATATCAGCAGTAACAAGTACCTCATTTAAAAGTTCTAGAAGTTATAAAAAATAAGAGATGATATACAACTCTGAGTAATGTTAGTGTAATGTTACAAACATATCTATTGTCTCTTACTAGTAGAAATCACTAGTATAATGGATTGCTTATAATTAAAGTAGTAACTAAATTACAATAAATTATTTTATAAAAAATATTTTATGTCACAATGAATGCAAATTGTTAATATTGTATATAATTTGATTGCAATAACAATTGCACTCTCACTGAGAAAAATTATTATTTTATTGTTTAACATTGTTTCAGCTAATTAAGCGAATCTGGTGTTCATCGAAGTTGGCTGAATTCTGAAGATAATGAAGATAATAAGTGTTTGTACAGTTAAAGGTAATATATTTAAATTAATAAAAAAATATGAGCCCTTTCAGTAATAAGTGCTTCTAACCTAAATTTATAATAAGAATTTGGGTAGTCATAAAAAAAAAAGTGAATGTTAAAGTTCATTTATTAATTTTATAAACAATTAAATATAAGTAACAACATATGGCTTGAAGCCTATAACATCTATATTACTTTTTTTTATTTACTGACATATATACAGAATAGATATTGATAATTTTTGAATCATCATATACTACATATTTGGCTGTTAATAATTTAACATGATATAAATTTATATATTTTTGCTTTCAATAATAAAATCAATATTGTTTAAAATTATTTGATGAAATCAGAATTGAGAATTAATGTTTTGACAAGGACTCAAGTAAAGTTAAATCCTTGTTGAAAATCCTATGAATACAGTTACACCATTAGTTCCATTTAGAAATTTAAGTGGTTTCTAGATGGTATCCATTCTATTTAAGTTTGATTGAAAACAATACATTTTCTCTCACTCTTTAAAATACATGTATGTTTAGATTTATGTCTCTTTTAACATACAAATGACAGCTGTCAGACAATATATTTCGATAATCACATATATTTCCAGTATTGATATCCTTACGTTTAAACTCTAATTACACAGTTTACTCTGATCTTATGGGAAATGGGGGGGGGGGGTAGTCTATTTACGCTCGAACGGAGTGCGGACATCATGCCGGTGCATATGTACAAATGTTCATATACTGACGTCGTTCGGGATGTACTTCTCCCTGTACGACAGACTGTCTCTGTCAGACTCACTTCTCGCCTTGTCCTGGCGAGACTCCTGATGTCAGGCGCTCGATCCTGTATTCCCCTGGGCGAATGGTTCTGCGCTCTGCAGGGAGAAGTGTCTGAAATGTACAAATTCCACATTATTATTACACTGAACAACAAAGTTTTTGTTTCGGGGTTGAAATTAGCTGATTTTAATGTATTTCCACGTGTTAAAACCGAAAATGACCATAAAAATTATATATTAGCTCTTGTTTTCAAGACATAGTATCATTCTATTATATATATATTGAGTTTTCAACAAATGAAATATTTCATCACCAACAGTTGGTACACATGTTTGTTTACATAACACCCCTCTCATCAGCTGTTCATAAGTAGTAAACATAACCTTTGCGAGTTTGTCAATTGTACGCACGTGGTTGCTATTGAAATTATCGTGTGAAGTTGATTTTTAAATTAATTTAAGTGCTGATCTGAAATGCCTCGAAAGTGTGTGAATTCTGTCGATAGCTTTTGCTATATATGTGGTGAAATAACATTTAAGGCTCAGAAACGTAAAATGTCACCTATCATTAAGACTGCCTATGAACATTATTTTGGTGTAAAAGTTGGGGACCAAGATAAATCATGGGCTCCTCATATATGTTGTAATTCTTGTTCCGTCATATTGCGAGAGTGGCTGAAAAATAACAAGCGGGCAATGGCTTTTGCAGTACCTATGGTTTGGCGTGAGCCTACCAATCATACAGACGACTGTTATTTCTGCTTAACTCCTCCCATTAAGCAAGGTTTATCTATGAAGAAAAGAGGAACGGTGAAATACCCTAATCTCCCATCTGCTCTTCGGCCTGTACCACACTCAGACAATTTGCCAGTCCCTTCTCCACCCCAAAACTATGAAATTTTAGAGGAAAGTGATGAAGTCTGTTTACAAGAAGCAACCCATCCTTCTACATCCTATGACCCTGATTTTGATGTAAGCGATAGGTCTAGTGATCCGCACAGAATTAGTCAAGCAGAGTTGAGTGACCTTATAAGAGATCTTGGCTTGTCTAAGGAAAAGGCTGAGCTGTTAGGGTCAAGACTACAACAGTGGAATCTTCTAAAACATGATGTGAAAATATCTCAGTACAGACAGCTCAGTACAGGATGCTCCAGAAGTGTTTTATAAAAGACAAGCTAAACGACAGCGATCTTACAATACATCGGATTGACTTAATTGAAATTTGGTGGTACAAACCTCTTTTATTTGTCAAAACACTAAGAATAATGTTTTTTTTTAATCAATTTTGTACTTAAAATATTCTAAAAGAAACATAACAATATTGTTTTTTGTACTTTCACTTTTCACGTATAGTATAACTACTCTTTAAGATTAAGTGCTGTATAACTCAAAAACCAGAGCTAATAAAAAATTTTCAATGTTATTTTCGTTTTTATCACCCCAAAATTAGTAGAAATAGACTAATTTAGTGTAGGAAACATTCAAAAAATATTTTTTTGTTGTGCAGTGTAATTTAATTGATAGGTATGTTTGAAAACCTCAAAATTATGAATAGTATTGTAATAATTATAAGAAATATAAAGAGGTGTTTTTAAAAAAATGACCGTTTTATCAAATTCAAGATTTGAAAGGACTGTAAATGTTTTAATCGTTTTTAATGACCTTGGTCACCGTTTCCTCGCCGGTTGAGACTACAATGCGAAAAACTTGCAATCGGCTATTGGCCGATCACTATATAATGCGATATCATCCCAAAACTTCAGCACAATTTGTCCTTCCTCTACCACTTAATGACCCTCTGATGTGAACCGCCTTCCTGGTATCCTAGACTTCTTCATTAGCAAAAAAAACCTTACTCCTCTTCATCATTACGCTTCGAACTTGAACGAGCTCTCTTCTGACCACAGCCCTGTTCTTCTAACGTTATCCTTGACTCCTATTCCAAAAAAAATTAACTCCCTCTCTCATTAATGGCCCAGTCTACTGGGCCTTGTTTAGAACTCTCATAGAAGAGTCACGAGACCACGAAATTTCTTTGAGAACCTTAGATGATCAAGATGACTCTGTACATTCCTTGACTATAAAAAATTGAGAAATGCATATGTATGGCTAAGACTTTCCTGAAGTTCTGAAATTTAACAATTCTTTTACCACATTAAAATTCCGTTCGTTACCATCTTGACTCACATGGGGCCAACATCCTTAAATTAATAGACAATGACTCAATCGGCGACATGGACTCCTATACAAATTAATGAATAAAAACTCCGATCTTACGATAGAAAACAAACTGTCACTCTACAAGACCTTATTACGACCAATCTGAACATTATCTGGAATGTCGCCAATCCTTCTAACAACCAAATATTTCAGTCCTTTCAATCTAAAACCCTCGCATAGTCGCAAATGCTCCCTATTCATCCATATCCGAAACGTTGGCAGAAAATATTTTTAAAATTCACTTTATTAAAATTTATATTTTTTTTGGATCTACCTTGACTGAACCTCAACTAAAATCATCTAATAATGATTTTTGCTTGGATTCACTCACGATAGAATCTCTTTTTCTGAATCTGATTCCAATATACAAATACAATTATAAACTTTAATTTAATTTAAATTAATTTATGTAGTATACTTTTTTAAATTTAGCCAAGCTACCTATGAAGAGAAATGAGTAAGTTCTCAAGGGTTATTTTCAATCATGAGGGTCAAATGTTTAAACTGAATTTATATGTTTCAGTCTCAAATATCTCATTATCAACATTGTTTTGAGTTTGATCGCATTTTTCCATCAGTTTGGAAGGCAAATATTTACCGTTTCTTCTTCCGGGTTGGACCGTGTCAAATTGTTGTTATTTGCCGAGCTTTCGCACATCATGTGATGGCTTCTTCAGGGCTGAAAAGATAATTCTTTTCATTCTCCATTCTCTTTTCAGCCCTGAAGAAGCTATCACATGATGTGCGAAAGCTCGGCAAATAACAACAATTTGACACGGTCCAACCCGGAAGAAGAAACGGTAAATACATCTGACGACCGTCGAAACCTACGTGAACAGGCTAATATTTGTTTTCAAATGCATAAGTTGTAATTCTTTAAGCAATAAAGCTGTAAAAAGAGGTAATCTTATTACGAATTCTATTATATATATATATTTTTTTTTTTAAAGAAAAATACTTAGTATATCCAGCCTCTTTAATTACATAATTTCTTGTTTCATCACTAGGATTTAGATAAATCCCAGAGTTTTCAAGTACTCGAATTTTCGAGGGAATTTACGGAGGGAGTTTCCCAGAAAATGTTTTACAGACGGGAATAGTAGACCACTGAAAATAAATAGTCTGAAAATAAAATGCTGGTCTTACTACGTTCGCCTTTTCGTTAACCAAAAACAATTATTTTTGAGTCATCTAAATTTTGGAAATTTACACACACGCACACACACATATATATGCTATTGATTATTAGATTGTTAATATAATTCACGTTGTAAATTTCTTCTTTGGCGGCTTAAGTAGTCAAATAAGCCTCCATCCTTAGCCTTGTATTTTAAATGATATTTGAATTTTTTTTTCTTATTTTTCGAAAGTTTACACTGCAAAGCTTATACCGTGGAATGCTGTTCTGAGTACTCGCTTCTCCTTAAATCGTATGGAAATTTTGAGCGGATTATCGTGAAAACGTTCTTCCGAAGGTGATTACGATTTCTCCGGAAGTTTGTACACATGCTCTACGGTTGTACCAAAACGGACACATGAAGACGGTACGTGATCCTACACCAACGAAACGTTCCTGTGTCACTAAATTCTTTGTGTTTCGAAAGGTATGTTTTCAGTCTAATTTTAAGTATCGTTGTTATTAATAATGTCAATAGTGGTTCAAAATCAAGCATTATAATTGCAATTTTTTTTTTACAACATTACTAACACTTTGGTTTGGTGGAGAAAGAATAAAATATTTTTTCTTGAAATATAATGTAAAGTCCGCGTACCTCAGAAGTGGCTAGAGCGATCACTGATGGCTCTTCCCAAGACTCAAACCTAGAAAAATAAGAGTTTAATCTCAGAATTCAATTGGATGCTCTCTCTTGATTGATTTTAACTTATAGCTTATTTATTATTTTAGCGATCAAACAAATAGACATGACATATTCATTAAGCATGAGGTAAAGCTGGTAGATAAGCAAGACGTCAATTGAGTGCGGTTAAATACCACTAAAAGAAATTTCTGCCATTTTTATTTATAAAGTTTTTAGTATCGATAAAAATAATTTGGCTGTAATTAATGTATAAATTTTTTTTTTGAACTGTAACTTGTATACTGCAAAAAGTATTGCTCTTCATAAGGATGTGAAAAATTTATTCACACTCAGCGAGTTAAAGACATTTTTATAAAGTTTAAAATACTAGGTATTTGTAAGAGAGAATTTTTTATTCTTATCAAATAAAGAATTATAGTGGAATTTGTAATATATTTTGTTAAAACCTCGTTGCAGAATCAATAATTTTTGGCATGAGAAAATAAATGGCGAATTAGTGTCGTAAATGTTTCTTATCTGTACTTGAAAAGTTATCAATTTACTTTCTAAGACCTATCTTGCCATTTTTTATGTTTTAAAATTACAAAATCTGCCTGTGGTTACGTTTCTTTGTTCAATTTTTGGGTACCAATCATACGCCTGAGAAAAAAAAACACGTATACAATCTTTTGCGGAACGTAACTTTATATTAAATCGTTCTATAGTTCAATTAAAACAACATTTCCATTTAAATGATTGCATTAGTATATTACATGAGAAGCAGTATCGGGATCTACTTTTCTACTTTTGGTTTTTATGGAAAACAAAGCTTGACCAGTATCTTGGGTGTCTAGAATAGAAAATTCATGAACTTAACTTAAATAACGCTGAAAAAATATCTAAAGTTGTTGGATTGTTGTTGAGAGTTCTTAATTAATAAAACATTGTTAATGTAATCAATATATTTTCTAAAGTATCTAAGCTAGAAAGGAATGTATTTCGTCAACAATGACTCTGTATATTATGCACAAATAAAAATAATTTTGCGCCAAATATAAAATTTGACAACCTTAAGAAAGACATTGAATTGAAATAGACCTTATTTGTAACCATATCGTAAATGCCAATGATAAATATTAAGTATCTAGCTGTAACCATAGAGAAAAAAAAAAAAAGGAAATAAGAAGAATATTCAGTCATGGAAATAAACTATAAAATATATGAAAATCAATAGCACAATGAAAACGATAATGTAAAACCCAAGTATAAATATTAGAACCAAGAAAATGTGAAATATATATATTATATAAAATAAAACTCTTA
>KZ807680.1:41934-52940 GCA_000696205.2 Oncopeltus fasciatus | reverse complement strand
CAATATTATTAAATATTAAAAAGGATTGTCCATAATAATCATTATCTTCATTCTTTATAAGAATAAAGTCTGAGTTTATTTTTTCTTCTCCTTTATATTTTCTACGGCATTTATGTCCCGTAGCTAATGTGGAGCCCACTTATGAGGAAAACCCACTTTTTTTTGTGAGCCAAGTTACCGATCTGAGAAACCATACTCATTTATCTGATATTTAGCAAGTCTAAGATAATTTGGAGTAGATTTTGGAGTCGATAGCCAGTTAATCGCTAAAATCTACTCCATATTATCTTAGACTTGCTAAATATCAGGATTTTCCTAGATGGCAGCATCAAACATGATGGAGACTAAAGACTTAACTCTTTTAATTGTGGGATTGACAAGGGCTTCCTTTCCTCTTTAAATAAATACCCATGATCCCCGCAAGAATTAAATCTACAGTCTTGACTGGTAGGCTAACAAACAAAAAAATGGACAATAGTATCTTAAAACAAATTTTTAAAAACCATCAATTCTTTGCCAAAGCATTATAAACATATACGTTATAGTATACAGATATACACGACTGAGCGTATAGTTACCACAGATAAAAATTCCCTTGGATTAAATTAGATTCTTTCCTTATCGAGTGGTGGATGGAGTTACAGGAAGACCAAAATTGAATATCTGTAATATCTCTTAAATTATTATTATAATGAAAAATTAGAAAAACGACGTAAACTGTTATTTACAAAAATTAAATAATATTCAAAATATGACTGTTTTGCGAAATATTTACAAAATATTCTGGAAATAAAAAAATCCGGAAAAATATGCCATTTAGGGACATTTAGATTACTTAGATTGTTGAGAATCTCGTATGAGTCCTTTAACTATTTAGACACCTAATTTGATAATTGAGCTTCTTTCCCTTTTAAAATAAAATTATTCATTTTTAGAAATATCGGATAAGGAATTGGATTTAGAGAAAATATAAATTGATAAATTATTGTTTAAAAATATTTTACAATAAATTAATAGCACCTTGAAAAATTAAGGACGGTAGCTTGATTGGCCCTTTTGATTTCAAAATAAAACCAAAATTTTTTTGCCTAAAAGTTTTAATAATAGATGATTTTAGTTGGGGTTCGGTCATAGAAATGTGAACTTAGGGGCAGGACGTCCTCTCTCGTCTTCATGATAGCACTGAAGATTACTTACAATGTAAGCCGAAACGTTGGCAGTTAATCTTTTAAAAAAATATACTTTTTTAAATTTGTTTTTTTTTTTGGATCTACCTTTTGTTGGAACCCCAACNTTTAAGAAAAGTAAAAGTTCTGAAAAAAATTAATTAAATATAAAACTAGGAGGACTGAGCGCCTCTTTTTCTCTTCTTGTAGGTCAAGTACAATTTTAACTTTTATGAACATTGTCCTATCCGTCGTGGTAGATATCAAATAAATAAAACTCGTCTTTTAAGTAACTGCATCTATTTTATGCAGCCCTGCATGATGGAATTTTAATTTTTTTAAAAATACCTTGTGTGATATAAGTGAAATATCTATTCGATATTATAAGTAACGGGTTTTTGTGTTGTTATTATTATTATTTCAATTCATTGTTGGTTATTTTAATTCTTTTGAACTTGTCCTGAGTTAAGTTTTCGATATATACGGGAGGTTCTGCTAGGGAGTACATTGACAACCGCCGTAATTAGCTTATGTTTATTCGCTCAGAGTCGAGAGCACACACTCGAATGCACCTTTTCTCTTTGATGTTGAGCTATCGATCCGAATTTCGGCGGGAATTAGCGCATAAGGGAACGAGAGGTATTTGTGCACTGCCTTCTACTCGAATTACACATATTCAGAAGGTAAATAGAAGACCTCCTTCGAACGGATTTCTATACACACAGTCAAAGATATAAAATAACTTTGAGCCCGGTGAAACTCCATTCGCAACCAACAGAAGGAGGATAAGTTCTAATCTTGAGGTAAATAAAGATGAAGCCTAAACCATTTAACTAGAGGTTATCAAGATGGAGTTCAATTTACTTTAATATTTCTTATTTGAACTTTAGAATTGTCTTTTAGGATTGTATCTCCTTATAGTAAATTTCCTGACTCCGATTCTCAAAACGCCTTGGATGAATAGCATCAACTTAGGTCGACTTGTATCAAAATTACATTGACTCTCATTGATTAATAAAAAAAAAGAACATTATTAAATAGAACGGACTTTCAAGCAATAAACATTTAAATGCCACATTTGTAATCTTTAGCGATAATTTCAGGCTTGTTTAATTTACATTGATATGAAGTTTATCTACTAATGATGTTCAAAAAAATATAATTTTAGGACAAATCTTAAAATTTTTCTTGAACTATATAGAAAAAGATACAGTCTCTTTTCACGACTCAGTCAGAGTCAAATGACGCCATTAGTCAAATGGCGAGCATTCTCGCTGAAAATTTTGAAATACTCTATATAATTCTTTTATTATTTTTTTTTCACTCTTTCTTCCTCCCAT
Organism: Oncopeltus fasciatus; assembly: GCA_000696205.2. Lineage (NCBI taxonomy): Eukaryota > Metazoa > Arthropoda > Insecta > Hemiptera > Lygaeidae > Oncopeltus > Oncopeltus fasciatus. The sequence continues at coordinate 50,434 of KZ807680.1, read as the reverse complement.
TCATATATATTATATACACCGCAACCGTGAGTGTCCCGTATATATATATATATATAAATATATATATGTGTGTGTGTGTGTGATGCGTGAATTATCAAACAGCTTTTAACAAGTCATGTCATTAAGGATTTTGGTAAAATAATTTCGTCTAGGCCATGCTTATAGAAAATATTTGCTCTTCATCGGGATTGAAAATTGTAAATTTTGACACAAAAACATTTACTGATATAAAGGGTAGTTTAAATTAGTTAGGTTATATAATGATCTGCAGTTAAACAAGACTTAACTCTAAGTTTTGGTAGTTTAACTGAAATGTCAAAATATACTTATGTGGAAAAGAGTAAATGTTACAAAATAGTTTAGTTTTATTAATTTTATAAATAGTAATCATTCAAAACTGTAAATTGTTGTTGTTTGCTTTTTTAGGCCCTGATGAAGAAAAAATGTATTCTCAACATATTGTCCTAGACTAAATTATTGTACTAAAAAATAATAAAATTAAATAAAATAATAATTTAAAAATATTTTTTATTGACTTGTAAATTTCATCATTTCATCAGCAATCATAATTTTAATTTATATAGGACTAATAATAGAATCTTAAGGTCTAAAATGTTCAAAATTAATATTTAAAAAAATTTTGAGATATGCTTAATTATTAAGAAAATAGAAATATTAATAGTTGATTTTATCAAAAGTCAACATTTAAAATATAGAAAAAGATAATGCTGAATAGTTTACTTGTTTTTAGTAGCCCATACGTGACCGAGTTATGATAAAACCGCTTTATTTTAGTTATCAAGGAATATAATTTCGAGAAATATGGCAATTTGTTACGGTTCAGAATTAGCAAGGAACTATCAATGAATGAAATATATTTAGTGGTTGTATTCAAGAGATTATGTTCCCACCGAGAAAATAGTTATGAAGAAGAATTATTTAAGAGATTAATTAATTGGCATGTACGGTGAAAGCCCGGCGGGGGCGCGTGTGAGGTCGCTCGATACCTGTTTGACCACACCATGAATACAAATCACGATTAAGACCTCAGGGGAGGAAGGCTAGGCTGATCCTGGATTAGAATGCCTACACGCGTACGCTAGGCCGAACCCCTACCAGCTCCCTCCCCCCTACCCGAGGCTGATCTCGCGGAGTGGGGGATAAGCCAGGACTCTTCGAGGTAGATCTAATTCTTTTTTAGCAGATTTCCCTAGGGGAAGTCAAGCTGTTCACTTCAGCAGCGCGGCACGACTTGGGAAAAGAAATGTTACAATACCTCTCTATCCCATAGAAATAAAGTAAAAAAAAAAAAAAAATTGTGTGTGTGTGTGTGTGTGTGTGTGTATAAAGAGGGAGAGAGAGAGAGAGAGAGAGAGAGAGAGAGAGAGAGAGAGAGAAGTGAGGGAGAGTGTGTGTGTGTCTGGGTGTGTGTGTGTGAATGTGAGAGAGAGAGAGAGTGATTGCGAGAGAGAGGCAATGGACTCCAGACTTGAAGTTTGAGGATTTAGATTCAATACACATAGTTCGAATAAACTCTACATACCACTTACTTAAATATAGTATATTTAGTTGAGTAGGGATTCTGCTAGACTATAATTAATAATTTTTATTAATAAAACAGAAATTGAAAAATTTTCTACATAAACACTATACAACTTCTCATATTGAAACACCTTTAATTATGAAATAAGGTGTGGAATAAGATTTTTGATATATATTAGTGGTTATTTTGAATGGCTTTTGTAATTTTTGCTTTCCCGGGCATGCAAATTAAATTTCGCCATCACTCTTAGGTATGTTTAACTGTAATGAAACATGGGACATCTGCTTAGTTTACGCCGACAAAATTATTTTCCCCAAAAGTACACAAAAAATTTATATACAATTAGTTTCATTATATATGAAGGATTACAATTACTCTACTAAAAATGATGACGAAATTTCACATGAAAACACCACAAGCCACTAGTGTAACACAAGACTGACTCAATACCTCGTGTGTTGGTACAGCTGAAGCCAGGCGTTAGCCAATACTGGAGAACTGTCAGGTAGCTGGAAAACTACTTCTGAGTATAAAACAAGATAAATAGTTTGGAAGAGGGACACCAAAGAGAGAGGGGGGAGAGAGTAAAAGAGTTCAGAAAAGGAACGACTCCAGAAAATGGAACTGGTAACAGTGCCTTATTTATAAGTCCATACACTTTCTTCTATTCACTCTTATCCTTCCTTATTTATTTTTTACAATTTCACTTACTCCCTATATACCAGTTTATCCCTAAAAATTGTATCTATTTTTCCTTTCACTTTGCTTAGAACTAATTGAATTGTTGTAATCAAACATATAAGTTAACATAAAATATTGTGAAAATGTATTCTTAATTATAGAAATGATACATAATATGTATCTACTTAAGACCTAATGGTACAAAATAAATGTAAGTCGGTGAGGCATAGTAGATAAAACTAAATAAGTAAGTGCATATTAATATTTGTATAGTCCATTATATTAAATAAATACACCTGCCATAAAAACATAAAATGGAGAGTCAAAAAGAACGAACTAGTTGAATTTCCATAAACTACTACAAACAATTACTCTCAACTTTTAATTAATTCTAAATTTACAAATGGAGATGTTTACATTAATAATAAGATAATATGGAGCAGAGGGTTATCTCATGGGGTACATTCAGGTCTCGCAATCCTAACCAGGGCAAGCTTTTATCTATAAATAAAAACTAGTGCTGAGCCATGGATGTTCAGAATGGTGTGGCAACCTGTAATTAGCCCGTTCTTTATGACCATAATGTTTGAACGAATGGTTAACACACACACTCATACATATGCATCTATATAATCACGACCTACATCCTACAAAAAATAAAAATACAAATAGGAACTCATTATAATAAACATTTTGGGATAAATGCAATAAAGAAATAACGAAAAAGGATCAAAATATTGCTAAAAGAAATTGCGCACATTCTATAAAGGCTAACAGTCACATTATTTAAATAATAAATTCCCCTGAGAGAGAAAAATAAAATACATTTAGAGGTGGTCTTATCTCTGTATGTGCGGCGATTCAGGAGCCCTGGTTCCAGTGAGCCCTGGAATTATGGGATTCATTAAGAAGCCTGGATCCAGGGCAATTGGAACCGATATCTGATCGAACTTCTCCTCAATGGCTTCTTAGGGTAACCTATCAGATCCTTCCCTATCTTCATTTAAAAAGAGTTCAATGCATATATCAGGGAAGGAGAGATAGGATGTGTTTCTCAAATACTGTAAGTGAACAATTTTTGTTTTGCCTTGTTCTTTGCTATCTCTATTTGGAAACGAATTATTTAAAATTTTTGTATAATGGATATTGCAGATCAAAATTTTACATCGTCTCCTGTTAAAATGTATTGCTAAAGATTAGGAAGGCATATTACAAGAATACCAGACCTCCTGGCTGGAGTAAGCTGCTGGCTTATTTGTTATAATAAATGTATTATAATTTATCTAAGTTCTAATTATTTTTGACCCGTTGTCCATAAAAGTATATACATTCAACTCATAATAACTTAACATTAAAAAAAAAGCAATTATTATTTTATAGCTTTTGCAAATACAGAGGGATATTTAATTATTTATGTTGTTTGTCATTGAAAAAATTTTTGTGCGGTAATGCATTAAAAGAAAAAACGAAAACATAAATTCAGGAAGTTAAAAAAAAAACTCGGCGATTTAATATTTGAATATGAAAAACAAACAACATTTGAAATTTAACACTGACAGTCTTGATTACTCACTTTTATTCTTGGAAAGAGTTTAATATGTATTTGTAATCGTTGAGTTGTAACTCTTACAATTTTGTTAAAAACTAAATAAACTAATTATTTTATAAAATAACTTAAGCTGCTTAAATGTATAAATTTTTGCAACTTTTTCTCATCTGAAAGCAGAGTAAGCTTGGCTAATTTTCTTTGAAAATATATTAATGTAGTTCATAAGCCAATTGATTGATTAATTGAATTAAATTAAATTATATTAATATTTCAGTTTTACTAGTCGTCATAAGGAAAGGCTTGAATTATTATCATCATTTAAAAGCTGAAAACAGTAAAAATTTCTTTAAAATTTACTAAAATAAATATGCTTCAATTAAATTTATAGAAATGAAACAATTTTTTTTTCGGGTGGGGAGAATGTAATTTCTTTATTGAAATGAAAGTAATATTGGTGGTATTATATATTCACCAATTTATATATTGTTCCAATTGTATTTCAAGGGATAACGAATTACATAAAGGGATAAACTTTTTTTTTCTTTACATTATTATTTGTCAGTTAAATGCATAACCTTAACAAAAGAAAAGTTGGAATGACTAGAAAACAAAAATAATTTATTTATTTATTGTAACTTTGTAATTATTATTGCTGTTATTTTAGTTTCAAATACACTAATTAATAAGAAATTTCGTGAGTGCCCATTGGAGGATATATGATTATGAATATGGATAAATGGGGAATTTCTTCTCGGCAAAAGTACGACGACAAAAAGGTAGCTTTTGAATAAGGGCCGAATCTAAGAGCCTTAATTACTTATAAAGACTTAATTAGACCGGTAGTCGTCTCCGGATGCTTTGTTAAGTCCCTCCCCCCACACAACATCCCCAGCCGATGAGAACTTCTCTAACGAGGTCCCTGGAAAACGTTCGGATTTTGACGATAGCACAGGTTTTCGGATTGGCGCCTTGACCACAGGAAAAAAAATCCCCTCTTTGACTTAAGTCCTAAAAAGGCAGTGCTTTGAGTCTTTTTGTTCCTTGTTTTCTTTGTTTCCTTTTGCTGCTTTTCCACCAAATTAGAGTATTGATAAATTATATTTTCCAAAATGTACGATTAATCCTAAAATTTAATAAGTAGATATAAAAGATACATATAATCTTCATATATAGCCAACATTAGTGAAGGAGTATCAATATTCTAGCAAGTAACTACTTCTCCATGAAGAATTTCTTCTATAAGAGGGGTAACAGAGAAAATATAAATTTTTACTGATTTAATGCTTAGGATAGAAAACTAACCTTCGAGGATAAACTAATAAATTTTAGCGTGATCTTCGTCAATCTCTCACTAATAAACATGTCGAAACGAGCGCAATTTCTTTCCAGATTTAATGTATATCTTTCAGATTTAATTTTTAGCAAAATCACGTGGGGTCATAACATTGACACAANTTAATTTTATAAATATTATTTAATTTGTGGTATTCAATCCCACGTGAATTTAGATAATTTTTAGTGCAAGGGAACAGAATAAAAAATCTAACTCTCCTGGCTGGGACAGTTAGATTTTTTATTCTGTTCCCTTGCACTAAAAATTATAATAAATTTAAGCGTGATCTTCGTCGATCTCTCACGAATAAACATGTCGAAACGAGCGCAATTTCTTTCCACATTTAATGTATATCTTTCAGATTTAATTTTTAGCAAAATCACATGGGGTCTAAAATTGATACAAAATGATCTCCTGAATGATTTCCTATCCAGATTTTCACTCCAACAGGAATTATGAGTATTGGGGAATGGCGAATCACAAACGAGAACCAATGCAGGAACCTGCCACTCAGTGGAGAGGAATGGGTGTGGACCCAGCTGATTTTGGGCGCAGTTGACTACTCTGGTTTCTCTCTCCCCACCCATGATAAAGAATGAAAATGAAAAAATAAATAAATAAATGAATTAATTGGTTGGTTTCTTATAAATAAAATTAAACTGAAATACATAAACCAACATTTTTCTTTTGTAATATCAACATCTTTCTTCTGTAATAATGTTTGTTATTATTTTTATTAGATTGTCCCACCAATTATTAAAATGAATTGCCATGGTATTGATAATCCAGACATTTGGTACGCCCAAAAAATAAAAGAAAAAACTTCAAGTCAATAAATTTTTTAATATTAATAGTTGAAAATTTTAATTTTCATTCTTTATATTGCTAGATATGTAAATGCTGTAAGGATCAATAAATTATAATGGAGTAAGTTATTAATTGCAACAAAGGGGGTTAGTGCAGAAGGAAATTAATTGTTCCTGTAGGTAACTATAGTAAATTACATCTCCTGGAGTAAGTTCTACGCGACAGAACATGGTAACACAAGCAATAAAGTTTTCCAGCTAACTTCATACCTCCATTTAGAAAGTATCTAAGCCTTTTGAAGAGTCAAATAATAACAAGAATTTCTCATTTTTGTAAACCTTGTCTAACAACTTGGAACTATTATGCTCCTAGTAATGTGATATTATTCCTCACTGTATAAAATTTGAGAGTATTGTCATTGGTCACCTTCTCTCCTCATGTGATTGACAATGAATGTCATTTTTTTTAAAAATTCATTGTGGTGAACAAATTACAAAATGTTTTAATTTAACAGAATNTCATTTAAAAGCTGAAAACAGTAAAAATTTCTTTAAAATTTACTAAAATAAATATGCTTCAATTAAATTTATAGAAATGAAACAATTTTTTTTTCGGGTGGGGAGAATGTAATTTCTTTATTGAAATGAAAGTAATATTGGTGGTATTATATATTCACCAATTTATATATTGTTCCAATTGTATTTCAAGGGATAACGAATTACATAAAGGGATAAACTTTTTTTTTCTTTACATTATTATTTGTCAGTTAAATGCATAACCTTAACAAAAGAAAAGTTGGAATGACTAGAAAACAAAAATAATTTATTTATTTATTGTAACTTTGTAATTATTATTGCTGTTATTTTAGTTTCAAATACACTAATTAATAAGAAATTTCGTGAGTGCCCATTGGAGGATATATGATTATGAATATGGATAAATGGGGAATTTCTTCTCGGCAAAAGTACGACGACAAAAAGGTAGCTTTTGAATAAGGGCCGAATCTAAGAGCCTTAATAACTTATAAAGACTTAATTAGACCGGTAGTCGTCTCCGGATGCTTTGTTAAGTCCCTCCCCCCACACAACATCCCCAGCCGATGAGAACTTCTCTAACGAGGTCTCTGGAAAACGTTCGGATTTTGACGATAGCACAGGTTTTCGGATTGGCGCCTTGACCACAGGAAAAAAATCCCCTCTTTGACTTAAGTCCTAAAAAGGCAGTGCTTTGAGTTTTTTTGTTCCTTGTTTTCTTTGTTTCCTTTTGCTGCTTTTCCACCAAATTAGAGTATTGGAAATTTATATTTTCCAAAATGTACGATTAATCCTAAAATTTAATAAGTAGATATAAAAGATACATATAATCTTCATATATAGCCAACATTAGTGAAGGAGTATCAATATTCTAGCAAGTAACTACTTCTCCATGAAGAATTTCTTCTATAAGAGGGGTAACAGAGAAAATATAAATTTTTACTGATTTAATGCTTAGGATAGAAAACTAACCTTCGAGGATAAACTAATAAATTTTAGCGTGATCTTCGTCAATCTCTCACTAATAAACATGTCGAAACGAGCGCAATTTCTTTCCAGATTTAATGTATATCTTTCAGATTTAATTTTTAGCAAAATCACGTGGGGTCATAACATTGACACAAAATGATCTTTTGAATGATTTCCTATCCAGATTTTCACTCCAACAGGAATTATGAGTATTAGGGAATGGCGAATCACAAACGAGAACCAACGCGGGAACCTGCCACTCAGGGGAGAGGAATGGCCACCCATAATAAAGAATGAAAAGAAAAAAAAATTAATTAAATAGTTGGTTGGTTATAAATAAAATAAAACTAAAATAAATAAACCAACATCTTTCTTCTGTAATNATGTTTGTTATTATTTTTATTAGATTGTCCCACCAATTATTAAAATGAATTGCCATGGTATTGATAATCCAGACATTTGGTACGCCCAAAAAATAAAAGAAAAAACTTCAAGTCAATAAATTTTTTAATATTAATAGTTGAAAATTTTAATTTTCATTCTGTTGTTGTAATTAGTGTTGCGACTTTCTTGTAGAACGTAATAATTGAAAATTTTAATTTTCATTCTTTATATTGCTAGATAAATGTAAATGCTGCAAGGATCAATGAATTATAATGGAGTTAGTTATTAATTGCAACCAAGGGGGTTAGTGCAGAAGGAAATAAATTGTTCCTGTTGGTAACTATAGTAAATTACATCTCCTGGAGTAAGTTCTACGCGACAGAACATGGTAACACAAGCAATAAAGTTTTCCAGCAAACTTCATACCTCCATTTTGGAAGTATCTAAGCCTTCTGAAGAGTCAAATAATAGCAAGAATTTCTCAATTTTGTAAACCTTGTCTAACAACTTGGAACTATTATGCTCCTAGTAATGTGATATTATTCCTTACTGTAAAAATTTTGAGAGTATTGTCATTGGTCACCTTCTCTCCTCATGTGATTGACATTGAATGTCATTTTTTTTAAAATTCATTGTGGTGATCAAATTACAAAATGTTTTAATTTAACAGAATATAATAAATAAATAAAAGTTTAATAAAA
>KZ807679.1:340638-365838 GCA_000696205.2 Oncopeltus fasciatus | reverse complement strand
CGGTAGCATAAGTGGTAAATGCACCGGCCCGGATAGCAGGGGATCCAGGTTCGAGTCCTGGCTGGGACAGTTAGATTTTTTATTCTGTTCCCTTGCACTAAAAATTATCTATATTCATTGGTGGTAGAAATAACCTTTTAGATTATTTACCTGAATGTAAATAAGATTATTCTTGTTGGAACCTAGACAAGATTTTTCAAATTTATTTTCAATCTTCATCGATCCTACTTAATAGAAGATAAAATTACGTTTCGTTCAAAGATATATATCGGGCTTCTTCTGAATCCCCAGGTCACTTTCATGATGCATTAATTATAAAATTCAACTTCTTGCAAAAGGTATCTTAAATACTTTTAAAAAATTATTATTGAAGTATTGCAGTCATAAGAAAGCAAACAAAATAAATAAATAAAATTTAATATATAAGCTTCTTTTTGCAAACAGCTGGATGATTCGTTTACAGGCATGTAAATGATCATGGGGCAGAGTTTTAAAGTAAACCCGAATTGAAAAATTGTTAACATTTTTTATTGCAATCAGTATAATAATAATTAGAATAAATAATATACTGATTATACTACTGCTGGTTGTGATTCCCTATAATTTATATTTACACAATTTAAATAAGGATATGTTCGTGGGTATTTAATTAGAAGTGTTGGCATACCCTCAAGCTTTAAACTATAGCATATAGCTATCATACCTTCTATTATCCGTCTTCATTGGTTTCTGCAAACCATCTTCAGGTTTACAGAAACCAATGAAGACGGATAATAGAAGGTATGAGAGTTCTATATTCTTTTGTAGTGATAATAACCCTTTAGATTATTTACCTATAGCATATAGATTACTTAATTAGGCTTATACACGCCTGCCATTGTATGTGTCGTCAATGGCTAAAACTAGAAATATATAGTGAGAAGATTATGAAAAACGTTTCAAAAGGAGTTTAATGAAAACCCTTAGTTTATTTAGTGAATCGATTACCTGTGCCATGAGGGCCAAAATGAAATTTATTAAAATCCTCATTATCTGTATTATTAGTGCAATCTATTATTGGTAAGTATTTTTGAACTTTTAAAATTCATATTGTGGTACAAAACAATAAAACTATCACTGACTGATAAGAAGTGGAATCGGTCACCAAAAAAAAAATACAAAAAAAATTCACCAAAATATTTTTGACGCTTCGGACTCAATTTGATCTTCCTTCAGAACTTACGGATGAATTAAACAGTAACAAATTATCGCAAATGTGTTTATTTTAAACAGGGTTTCTTCCGGGCAAGCTCCCACGTCAGAATGAAGTCAAGTGGATGATGAGAAGGAAGTCGTAAACAGTAAGTGGATTCCTCAGATCCTATCGGACGATTGTAAAAGTGTGTTGGCATTTGGAGTGCAGCTGGTCTCTCTACTTAATACATTAAACCTGAATGTATGTGATATTATTTATATATCGGAAGAAAACTTGGGTTAATGTGATTCGGTGCTAAGTGCATCGGTTAAGTGACAGAGTGAGCATTAGAGAGAGATTAATAATAAAAAAACATATATACACTCCTACATTGCCTGCGTGTTCCTCTTATCGAGCATCTTAAAATATTTCATAACTGCATTAGTCTAGCTCTTAACGGTGAATAATTTTAAAGCTGTATACTGCGTTGAAGTAAATATAATAAACTTAGAGAGAATCCATTCACGGATCTTTAGACCATTTTAATTACTGTATAATGTCAAAAAACAATTTAACGCCAATTTACTTCTTAAAGGAATATGTATTTGTCTGCAGTAGAAGGAATTCATTTATGTATTATTGAAAGTATATTCGTTAGGGTACGAACATTGTCGACCTCATAAAATCTATATTTCTCCCCTGTTTGTAGTCAGCATCATTGAAAGTAAGGCGTCATTGGGTGCAGGGGTAGTTATTGAGTTAAAGTGATGTTTAATCCTCCATTAGTGAATACACAAAAAATAAGTTATAGGTTCATACTAGGATTTCATTCTTGAAAGCTTTATCGCTGTTAAGTTCAAAAATGTCTGATCTATTTATCACAGCTATTTAATCCCTCCTCCTCAAACAAATTTTTAGGGAGCCAATATACCATGGAGGGTCTAAAATTAAGGCAACAAAGAATCCTTTGGAATTATTGTTAAAAGACTTCAAATGATTATGTTTTCTTTAAGTTTTAGAGAAAAATTTTTAAAAATAATTTGTCTGTTTTAAAAAAAAAATTTTTTATTATTTGAGTCTATTTTAATCTTTAATCTGACGTCTTACACACACACACACACACACACACACACACACACACACACACACACACACACACACACACACACACACACACACACACACACACACACACACACACACACACACACACACACACACACACACACACACACACACACACACACACACACACACACACACACACACACACACACACACACACACACACACACACACACACACACANTAAAATATGAAAGGAAAAAGCGCAAGTTTATGATCATATTTCCATAATTTAAGTAAATATTTAGACGAATTAAATTACTTTTAATGTTCATATTAATAACTAAATTAAAAACTGAAATCAAAATGGCATAAATAAATAGTATAAATAAATATTATGGTAATAAAAAAATAATAACCCTTCAATAGAAGGGAGAAAACTTGGGATTTGAACAGAGCGAGAAAGGATGAGTGTTGCATATCTAGACGTCTTCCATCCTTCCATCCTTCCAAAAAGAAGAGTCAAGTACTATAAAGGAGAGTTTGGAGTATAAAGTATTACATGTTGGAGTATAGAAATCTCATGGCTGTGACTGAGTACCACAGACAAATACGGAGGATTTGAATCTGAGGAGATATAGGACGTAAAGTGGTGATTTTTATTCAAAGTCCACAGATATTTTTTCTTCTTAATAAAATAAGAAATGAGCATTAATATATGAAATTCGTTAATGGTTTAATTAATCATTTGATTAATCCAGTCAGTGCTTCTGGAATCCCGAAGCCGTTTGCCGAGATTCTCTGGCGACAGATGTGGCACCAGACAGGTGGGACAAGCGATATTATCGTGCCGAAGTACACTGCGGTAGCGAGAATCGCCATATCTCCCATCTCCCATGATTCTGCCACCGCCTCCTGTATCAGCTGCTGCCATCTCCAAGAAGCCAACTCTCAGGAATATAGCCGTCTTTACTGAAACCCTACCACATGGCATGTCCAAGGAGGCATTTCCTTTCAACTTCCATCGAATTCTACTTTTTTTTTCTTCAAAAATATTTCAGTTCAATATGAACAACCTATTTAAGTTGGAATTAATATAGGTTCTTCAAATATACCTATATCGCTAGAATACTCTTACGAAAACTCTAAAATAAGATGTGTATTCTTATTTTTTAAAATTTTTTTGAAGAAAATCAAAAAGAAGAATTTAAAAGGCCCAACATCCCCAAATGATAAACAAACAATCAAGATGTCAAAGAAAGTACAAGCCTATGTAAATTAAATTTAACTAAAACTCACAAAAATAATGTAATAAACTACAGTATTCTTTAATAAATATTATTTTTTTGTGGTATTTAATCCCATGTAAATTTTACTAATTTTTAGTGCAAGGGAACAGAATAAAAAATCTAACTGTCCCAGCCAGGACACTAACTTGGATCTCCTGCTTTCCGGGCCGGTGCGTTTCCATTTACGCCACCAGGTCAAGTCTGATAAGTTATTAAATTCCCCTCACTAGTGTCGAGAGTCTAACCTCCGAGGCCGACGAATATATCGTTTTATGCTCGGAGGAGCTGACATTTTCAAGCTGTTTAAATGACTCTCGTTATTTACTTTTAAATTTTAATTTTATAATTTTTTTTGTGGTATTTAATCGCAAGTAAATTTTAACAATTTTTAGGGCAAGGGAACAGAATAAAAAATCTAACTGTCCCAGCNTAAAAATTAATATTAATGATTTTTATATTTAATAATTATTATTTTTTCTCTCTGCCCAACCTCCGAAGTTACATTCTTAGATAATTGCATATATATGTATTTTTTGAAAAATAAAAATGAGCAAATTTAAGAAAATGACGTAGTACACCCATTCAGTTTTTCTATATATGTTAAATTGATGATTTTTGTATGTAAAGTTTTTTCCGGGTTGGACCGTGTAAAGTTTTTGATGGTTGCCGAGCTTTCGCACAACCTGTGATGGCTTCTTCAGGGCTGAATAAGAAATAGAATTTCTCTATTCTGATGACTGTGGAAGCCTACGTGAACATCTTGATGATTTTTCTCTAAACCACTCCTTATTAAATAAAATGATTAAATTATTTAAATTGTCTGAAAAAAATCGCTACTAATTTTAAAAACGATCGCTGCCCCACCGCTTTTACACTCCTTCGTCACATTAGCATTCTTGCTCTCTGCTAGTGTAACGTCGAGTCTAGTACGGATGACACTACCTCTTCCAGGTGCCTTCAAATGTATCCCGAGGGTTACCTATAAACTAGAGCCTTCACTAACTACTGGATAAGTAGGATAAGTATCCTTCTGTCTATATACTTCACCATATTTGGCATCTTTTGGCTTTCTTTTCTTTCTGTTTTTCAGCGGAATTCAGGAAGGATGTCAAGCTATTCACTCTGGTTCCGTGACTTTTGAGAGATGTCATCTATTTACCACTTATATATACATAAATAAATAAATATATATATGCTAAAATAAAACGATCCGCGATCGCGATGAACGCTAATCTACATGTTGTACAGAAGGATGGGCAAAAATTTAGAACTAAAGACTTACACCCATATAATATATAATTTAAATCTATTTCATTAAAATAAAATAAAATAAATAAATACTGAACCCTCGACTCATTTATTTCCGAAAATCGCTTTTTGATACACTTTTGTTATAACTTTCTCGTATATCAAAATGATATATAGGTCTACTCCTTGATACAGCTTTGTTGTTATGAGTAACCAACCGGAATTTCATATATAACATCATAAATCATTTAATAATATTTTAGAAAGAATATTAATACAAATATTCCTCCAAAATTCTCGCCCTCCCCAATCATCTTTTAGAGAATATACATTTGAAGTATAGAATAATTTAAGAGAACAAAAAATGTAAAGCTACTGCATCTGTAAAGCGATAAGGGCAGTAGCTTTATTTTTGGTTAAATTTTGGAAATTATAACCCTAAATGTCACCGTCTTAAATTTATGAATCATGCGCCAACATGAAATTAAGCACTTCATCGGAGAGGCTAGAACCTAATCCCATATTTCATAACAATTGTTTCAGCTATTTCCAAAAAAATACCGCGGGTAGTCATTTCTTTTTACTGAATTTTCTTTGAGGTCCGGTGTGCTTAGAAAAAATGATGAGAGGGTAAATGATTTTGGTTTCTCTGGCCAATTACGATGGTATAATTTCTTGAAAGTATACTATTAAATACTAAGTGGCATGTGAACCGGACCTGTACGAGAAGGGGGCAATTGAAGTATGACATCTGTTTCCTTTGGTCCGGGTTACTGAGAAGTTCCAGATGAGAATGTTCTAGCCTTTTCTCGCCAGTTCCACGAAGTTATAATAGCAGCTCGCCAGCTGCCCCCCGAGTCAGTGATAAGTTAGTCTCCGTCTGTGGCAGTTTCTGTGGTAGATCGCATGCCGCAGAGCGTCGGGCTGGTCATAGCCTCTGCAGTGCCGATAGCAGTCGCAATGGATAAGCGACAGTGATTAACAAGTTATCTTGAGGCTTCTTTGTAAATAAGCATATTTAATTTATTTGTAGATATTAATTATTTTTTTAACTGTAAGTAATTTATAATTTCTTTTTCTATTTATTCATGTAGTATTTAGTAAGGACAGTAGATTCTATTGTTTTCAGTAATTAGTAGTCGTTAATTATTTGTTATAACAAATTAACATTCATTTCTCTTTGTTCTCAATTATTATTGACCCGTAGCCTTTAACAATACTAAAACATTCCTTCGTTCTGGATATTTCTTTGATGTACTAAAAGTACACTGAAAATACTGTAGATATTATTCCTGCTCATGCATCCAGACTAAAAAAAACAAAAACAAAATTCTTAGCTTAGCTAGTAATATGAGCTAGAAAATTCTTGTTGTTGAAGCAAGCTAAGCGTGTTTAAAAGTTTTTTCGCGAGATGTTTTTTCGCTTGGCTTGGCCGATCTTTAAGTCAAGATAAGGCTCAAAGATAGCCTCAAAGATAGTCAAGATAGCCTCCTCCACCTCTGTCTGTAATGGGCGATGACTTTCCGATTATATTTGTTCTTCCTCTTCCTTTGGTTCTTTTTCATACCTTTGCTATCTTCATTGACATGAACAGGAGTCCAGATAGATTGGTTCTTGCCACATGTCCTGTCCGGCTTAACCTCTTTGCTTTAACTTAATACCCATCGACTGATTTATTAATTAACTTGCTTCATTTTATTCCTTTATTTGGACACAATTAAATAAATTATAACCGCCATTGCTCAAGTTCTGTCATACTCATATGGGATGAGTGCAAGACATAACTAAGTCATATTCGGGTGGTGGTAAGACGACGTGGAATCCGATTTGGAAGTAAGGCTTCTTCCACTCCGACTCATCATCGCGAGGTAACCCACTTTCCTGTTGTATAACAGGCTAGAGATGGGACTTAATTCCATTTTACTGGGATGATTTACTGCACAGCCGAATCTCAGCCTCTGGCATATGGGAGTTCTAATTCCTTATCTGTTGGGATAGCTTCCTCCTGACGTCCAAGAGAAATATATATGTGCCACGCAGGAGCTGCGTAAATTAGCCGATTCACTCGGGGTTGCGGTAATTTCACATTTTTTATTTATTTATTTTTTTTAAGGTTATGTTATAAACTCATTTATTATTTGGGTAGAGTAGGTAAAGCAAACAAGGTCGGACTAGACTTGCGCAGACATTAGTAGACAGTCGGATTTTATGTATTCCCAGTAATGAAGTTAAGTTTTACTTCAGTAAGACGGAGGGGGAGGGGTGAGAGAAAATATTGGCATGGTAAACGAAAAAAGACCTAGATGGTCAATGACAGATTACCTTGGTAATTGAAGAAAGAAGAAATCCTACAACCCTACCTAAGTGCAGAAATGAGTAAATATGACCTCTTACAAATAAATAGATAATTATTAAAGAACTTCATANCATAAAAGGACTACCCTGTTCTCAATATCTCCTAACACAAGATCCTTACCTACCATAGAACAACTAAAAAATATGCCATGGGTACATGTGAAGAAAGACCTGGAGAAAGCCCAGATGAACCCAACGGACAGAAACTTCTAAAGGCAATAAATTAATGGAAAGTGCAGCCAGAGAACAAACTGAGCAAGAAGGCTGGAGCAAGCACAAGAATAAAAAAAAAAGATCTAATGAGAAAAGATGAGAGCTGTATGGCAGCTCTGAAAATAGAATCGTTAGAACTTTGCATTATCCATTGGGTCCATATGCACGTGTGTGTGTGTGTGTGTGTGTGTTTGTCTTTAGATGCTCTAAAGTCACGTATTTCTATTTAGACTTCTACCTTAATTATCATAATTGCCAGTCATTTTAGCTAGAACGAAGTTTAGGCTGGAATTTGTTGTAATTTACAAAAGCAATGTTTACGATTTATTACTCACCATTATAATATACAATTGTAACACCCTCTGCTTTATTTAGAATGATTGGGGATGTTCACTACTTAACCTTCCGAACTTATTTCAACACAATGAAGAAACAGACACAAAGCTATTTGAATCAACTCCAGAGAAGTTTTCTTACTTGGAAACGATAATACGCTCTAATAAAATTATATAGATTAAATATAATATTTGGTTTTTTACTGCAATTTGAAAAGTGCGTCGCTGAAAGCAATACTTGTTCTGCTACAAATATGTATTCCTTCTGGTAGGGGACGAGTCGAAGATAAGTGGAAAATGCCCAATCCTGCTCCTGACTTGACTGCAACAAGCTAGCAAGGTCTCGTTCTACTTTTTTCTCCCACTTAGACATCCATATTCACCCACGAAACTCACCCACATATTTTTTTCTTTAACCCCTGGGTTAAATCTCTCTTGGTTCGGGTTGTTGCTCAAAATAGTATGAAGAGCTACTCTTAACTTTTTTTTTTTTTTTTTTTTTTTTGAAAGTTGTTTGTAATTCCAAGAAATTATTATGTGCACTTTCTAAGGAACATATTCAACGATTAAATTCTCCCAAATATACATTCATCAATAATTCCTTGCTAAAGTAATGTTATTAAAATTTCTGAATACATTTCTTCTATGACTAACATCTTTATATTTTATAATATATACTAGGAGAATAAAACAACAATTTTTATATAATAAGATAATCGAGTTTATTTTTAATTTAAATTGTAAATAATGACGAGCTTTACAGAAATTAAAAAGAAAAAAAACCTTAGTAATAAATAAAATATTTCTAATATCTGGAAACGAACCCGGTTGAGGTAGTAAGATTTTTATTTCTGGCTCCCTTTGCATTTCTTGTAGATAATTTAACGTGGAATTAAATACCACTATTAATTCATTACTTAAAATATTAATAATTATCTCTTTGGGAATTTTAAATTCTTCGAAAGGATTTAAGTGGTCAAAGCGTAGCAATTATGTGGAGGCAATATTTGGGGCGATAAATGAAGTTCTTGAAGAAGAGGTAGTTGTTCATCATAATAATTAATAAAACTAAAATAAAAAAAAGAGAAGGTTTTTCAAGTCTCTTAATGTTTTTTGTTTTTTTTTTATGAAATAAGAAATTCCGTCACCTAAGGAGCGGCGATATCTAACCATATTTTGCATTTTTCTTTAAGATGTTTATCAATAAGAGTAAATGTCTACTTGATTTGACAAGATGAAGATTGATGAGTATAAGGAAAGAATGCAAGGCAGGCTTGTGAATGTCTCTAAGGCATGAATAGCTAAGCATTGTATAGCATCAGTAGTTATATTTTATGTAATGTAAATGTTAAAAAATTAAATTTTCTCGCTATAATTATTTATAAATACTTCTCTTACTACCGACAGTAACGCATCTACTGATGATAATTCTATTTCATCTTCTTAATCCTCTTTCACTATTTAGAAATTAACCAAAAATGAATTAATTGAACGCAATGAAATACATAGCGTATATACCATATTAGAATATAAATATTTAAAAATTAATATTAATGATTTTTATATTTAATAATTATTATTTTTTCTCTCTGCCCAACCTCCGAAGTTACATTCTTAGATAATTGCATATATATGTATTTTTTGAAAAATAAAAATGAGCAAATTTAAGAAAATGACGTAGTACACCCATTCAGTTTTTCTATATATGTTAAATTGATGATTTTTGTATGTAAAGTTTTTTCCGGGTTGGACCGTGTAAAGTTTTTGATGGTTGCCGAGCTTTCGCACAACCTGTGATGGCTTCTTCAGGGCTGAATAAGAAATAGAATTTCTCTATTCTGATGACTGTGGAAGCCTACGTGAACATCTTGATGATTTTTCTCTAAACCACTCCTTATTAAATAAAATGATTAAATTATTTAAATTGTCTGAAAAAAATCGCTACTAATTTTAAAAACGATCGCTGCCCCACCGCTTTTACACTCCTTCGTCACATTAGCATTCTTGCTCTCTGCTAGTGTAACGTCGAGTCTAGTACGGATGACACTACCTCTTCCAGGTGCCTTCAAATGTATCCCGAGGGTTACCTATAAACTAGAGCCTTCACTAACTACTGGATAAGTAGGATAAGTATCCTTCTGTCTATATACTTCACCATATTTGGCATCTTTTGGCTTTCTTTTCTTTCTGTTTTTCAGCGGAATTCAGGAAGGATGTCAAGCTATTCACTCTGGTTCCGTGACTTTTGAGAGATGTCATCTATTTACCACTTATATATACATAAATAAATAAATATATATATGCTAAAATAAAACGATCCGCGATCGCGATGAACGCTAATCTACATGTTGTACAGAAGGATAAAAAAAAGTTTAGAACTAAAGAATAGAATAAAACAAAGAATATTTAAATTTTCGGTAAAACAAGCCGCCTTTTGTTCGAGGGAAGTGTGAAACTAACGAAGAGAGACTTGTTTCCCTACAAATTTAAATATTCATTGTGTGTCCCATTCTATGAGTTTGTGAGGTTTGGGGAATTTTTAAATGGAAATACAAAATATCTATTCTAGCCTTAACTCTTAAAGCTCTGGTTCATTTTGTTATTGGTTGAAATAAATTTGGGAAAGGGAGTTTCGGAAAATAAACGTTAAGGATGTCGGTTGTATGGTCGTATCATTTTTGCAATAAATAACTACTTGGTCTGTCTTCCAAAAAATATTTTATTTCTCACACCAACCTTTATGACTTCAATCCTTCGTCAAGCGTTAGGTGGGGATGCTATTGCCTCACCGAGAGATGCTCATGTCACTGTAATAGTAGGGACAAAAGAAATAATGGAAGCGAATTTATGAATTGACGTACAGCGGAGGATTTAATTGTTACCAGTATTTTACATAATTTAAACATATCGTTCGGTAATGAAGACGTTCACTGTAGTGCGTGAAAATACACGCCTTTCAGAAAGACATCATGAAGTGCATTCGTGATCCTTCTGATCTTTCTGAATAAAAGAATTTTGGCGATTTAAACTTTACATATTTTCCAACTTGTTTTATTATAGGTGGCATTGGCTAATCTAACTTTTAAGCCATAAGAGCTATAAGAAGAAAATGCGAACTAACTATGACGTAGCTACCTAAGCCGTCCAGAAAAGAAAAACGGTGGGTTAAGAAAAATTCCTAACTATCAGGATTTACGTGATAATTCCTAACAATTATAGGGAATACATCATCAGATCTCTTCTATTTATTTATTTTTTCTTGCAACCACTTAGGGTCATTGGAGGGAGGGGCTATCTACAAGTTGCCACCCTATATTAAACACCCATGGCTCAGGACAAGCTTCCATTTATAAATAAAAGATTGACCTGGGCGGGATTTGAACACGCGGCGTCAGGGATACGAGACCCGTACGGATCCCATGAGCTAGCCTGGCGCCCCTCCTCAGATCATTGCATTCAGTATTTGTGCATTCAATTTGTGGTTTTTTAAAAACATCTCAACCTCCATTAAGTGAATTAATTATTAAATGGCTGAAATTAGACAAGGGTAAAATCAGTCATGAAGAAATTATAAAAATTATTGTTGAAAAAAATTTAATGTATCGAAATTTACTCCTCTATTTTTTTTTGAAAGGGTGCCTCTAGCAACTCTTCATGTTATATTCTTAAATATATTATTAAATAGGTGTTTTTGTAAAGCAATTAAAACACTACTTGTTCCACGATAGACATTTATATGAATATATATAGTTGAATTTTGAATCAGTTGCTTCATCGAATTTGAATAAGATGAAGTAACATCTGCATAAAATGCGCCATTCTAGTAAATAAGTTCTCATTTTATTTCAGAAGGACTCCTCGTGGACAGGGTGCATGATTGCTCGTCAGGTCCCAGGGTTGTGGTTCGAAACTAGCAGAAAACCTTGGGATTATGTCGGACTGACTTTGATTTCCAATAGGAATGAAATAATCCTTATCAATGCCACCCTTCGGAGCATGGGGTCGTCTGTCTCAAGCTTTTGAAAAGTAGAGAACTTAAGGCAGGATGAAAGGATAGCTGAATCCTTGGAACCTTGGTGTCCTGCTACTGATAATCCCCAATGAAACAAGTCTAAATGGGTGGGCAACAAGAGTAAATTAAATTTAGTAAGTAATAGCATATATATTTATTTCATCTGTTTCGTGCACCCACCTTGAGAGATTTCTAAGTTTCACACACACATATACACACTGTATATATAATAAATTTAAGCCATCATAAAGAATTTTATGAAATTTATAAATATATAAGTACTAGATATTTTTCTATATCAAACAATAGATTTGAGGGAAAAAGTTGTTAATGGAAATATTGAAATTTTTACTTTTACAATAGAAAAAGTGCCATATATTTGCCTTTGTTACGCATTTCAATAGTTTTAATGGTAACTTCTATGAAATAGTAGGTACATTTAAACTGTATCAATATTTTTCCTTTTTTATCCACAATTTTTAGCAGTATTCAATAATAAATTTAGAGAAACCTCTATAGATTTTGTCTATGTACGCTACAATTCATGACCCAGAGAGAAAGAGAGAGAGAGAGAGTGAGAAAGAGAGGGGGGTGAGAGAGAGGGAGGGGGTGAGAGGGGGAAGGTAGAGAAGAAGAGAGAGAATGAGAGATAAGGAGTGAGGGAGAGAGAGAGAGAGTGTGAGAGAGAGAGGGGAGAGAGAGATGGAGAGAAAGAGGAGAGATGGAGAGAGAATGAGAGTGAGAGGGTTAAGAGGGGGGAGTAAAATTTTACAGCTTGGGGGCCCCTCAATGATAATTTGTAAACTGACTTTTTGTGACCATCTTAGTGGCCATTGTTTGCATATATATGTAATCCGAATTAAAATATTGTAACATATATAGCAATGCTTGTTAAAATGTTTTTTTTTTTAATACATAAGATGAAATGAGAAACCTTTCACTTTCATGAATTTTTAATAAAGGACAATGTTTAAGGACGATAGAGGATATTTAGTTCCTTTGTAGAATTCTGATTGCCTTTTTTAATAATTATTGGTCTACTTTATTTTTTATATCCTAATTATTTTAGACGTGTTACATTTGCTGCTACTTTTCAGAAAATACACTGACAATAAAATTAAATATTTTAATAAATACGAATTTTAATTATATTTCCGCGTAAAATGACGTCATCCTAGCGACAAAAATATAAGCTTTTAGTATTTACAGGTACTCTACTTCGATCAATTTCGTGCTATTTGGTCAATGGAAGTAAATAACCTCCCCTTTAACTGGCAGAATTTGTGATACGAAACGTAGAGCGTTTGATAGTAGCTTTTCTAAGGAAAAATATATATATTTTTAAAATTTATCTTTCTCTGTATGCTCATTTTCCCAACTGTTTTTTAAAATTATACAAATCCAAATCAAATAAATGTTAAGAGAGAATTTATTGAATATCCTTTACTTCTTATCCATTCCTCTCCTCCTCTCGTTTTGGATTCTACATTCTTTCATACCAAAATAATTTTATAGAATATTTTCACTTCTGTAAAATTATTCAATTATATTATTGTATGTCCTGCATTTTCCGTATTATTTTTTCCTTTTTCCTTGTACTTATGCCACAGTGCTTTTTCTATAGTATCATTGTACAAATATCTTCATTGTTTTAGTAAAATTTCACGTTCAAAAATAAATAAGTTCTCTTCTGAAATACTGCTCCAGTTTAGTCATCCTATGTATTTATTATTATTACATTATTAACCCATTTCAACTCCTTTTGAGAATACAGTTCCCCGCTTCAATTCAATTGGTATAAATTATTTTAGTTTTGTTTCATTCCACGCATAAACTTAGCCATTTAGGTTATTCGATTCGTCGTAAGCCTAAAAATTGGAATTTGTTGTATCAAAATCCCAATATGCTCATTAACAAAACACGATGAACTGACAATATCTGGCGGCCATCTTGGCTGGAAAACCCCACTCTCCCGAAAAACCCATAGCTTTTGTAACCGTTTCAGTTTTATTTTTAAATCGCATCCGTAGCATAAAAATAAATATTTTCCTTTCGATGGAAATAAATAACAGTGTGAAAAACAAGTTTTGGGTCTGTCGAAATTTTGTTAAAAAGGCCGTACGAAAAAGGAGATTTCCCATGATTTAGATATATTAATATGATATTCAATATAAATAAGAGTAAATGTCAAAATTTAATTAACCTTAAGCTTAAAAGGCATAACCACTCAGCTATGCTTTTGAAAGACTGGTAAGAATGACTGAGTGAATAGCTCACCAATTTTAGTTATATTCTCTAATTTCTTACAAAATAAAAGTTTTTCGTAAATGCTAGAAAAAATAATCGTTAGAAAATTCAATTTTACACCTATACTAATGAAGAAAATTGTACAAAGCTCAAGTAACAATGAAGATATTGAAATTATAAATTTTAGTCTCCCTTTAAACCCTCTCTTTTCCTCATCTGCTTAAATATCTTTCTTAATATGTGTTTTTTTTTTGTTTTTTTTAAATATATGTCATACAATTAAATTGTACAACTATGTTGTTTTATTTATTTATT
Source organism: Oncopeltus fasciatus (assembly GCA_000696205.2). Taxonomy (NCBI): domain Eukaryota; kingdom Metazoa; phylum Arthropoda; class Insecta; order Hemiptera; family Lygaeidae; genus Oncopeltus; species Oncopeltus fasciatus. Next base: position 351,585 of record KZ807679.1, on the reverse strand, counting down.
TGTTTAATTGCGCAAATAATACAATTATATTAAGATATAAAATTTTTAAATTTTGGTTTCTTCTAAATCCCCCCCTCTTTGACCATTTTTAGCCACTATTGAGTGTGTACTAAAAATGAAATATAAAAATGCAAATATTTTTTCAAAAAGTGCGTCGTCATACCAATTTGAATAGCTTGACTTCCCCAAGGGAAATCTACTGAAAACGTACTTTTCTTGAAAATGTAAATTTTTTTTTCCTGTTAAGCGTCCTTTCGACTTTCATCTTAAGTCATCTTCAGAGCTTTCAGGAAAAAGAGGAAGCTAAGATAAAAAGGCACAACCCAATGTCGATTGGTATCATTTGGCTGTAGGGAAAGTTGTGAACATTCAACTTCAAGTTTTTCCCTGTAGAATCCATGGATGATCTGATGATCAATTGATCAGACTTGATCTCAAATTTCTTCAAATTAGGTTCCGTATTATTATTTTTTATTTTTATTGAGCGCACGGATTAAGGTGAACAGTCTTTTTTTTTTGGTTCGATTTTAGGAATATGTGAATCTTTAAAGGTAAAAATTTAAATTTCGAGGGGGGGACAAGTTTTTTTATCAACTATGGATTTTTATCGATTAAATGCAATTTATATTTGGAAGGCAGCTTTCACACATTACAGACTTCGGGGGTCACATCACCCCACGTCTAATCGTAGAACTACAGATTTTTATAAAAGAGGTATTTCTGTACAGTATTACTATTTGATGAAATATCAGCAGCTGAATTATGAACAAAACGGGAGTTTCAGTGAAATATTGAACGCAATCTTGTTCATTTAACCTGCAACGCGACATGCAGATGGAAAATTGGAAGAATTTTATTTAAAAGGGGTAACTTCTTTTTTCTCAGGATAAAAATCTCAGGAATTCGCTGAAGTATAGCTGATCGCCTAATTCTTTTCCTTCTTATCAATAATCTAATCTACCAATATACTTTCCCGATATATTCGGATATGACACATGACATACTCTTTTCTTCTATACCGTAATAGCTGAGTTAACTATTCTGCAAGTCTGTCTACGGTCCATGTAAGCACATAACCTAGATTCTAGGTCATATCCACAAAGTGATATGAAACCCAACCCTCTCTACAAGGCAACGCAGTGTACACTTTCCTCCCAAAAGCAATGTCAGATGGATCTTTCCTAGCCGTTCATCATACCATCTACTTCCTATTGTGTTCTATGGGGCATACCTTCCATTCCAGATCCCGCCACCTGACATAATCCTTCACCCCGAGCAAGGGCGAGCTGACCGGCCGGCAGACGGACGGACAGGGGTTGCGATAGGAGGGCGGGAAGCGGCCACGCCCTCCCCCACCCCTGTCTCCCGCTATATAACCCTCCCGTCTATAGTCCTCCGCTCACTCAGTGCTCTACTTTTCTCAACCCCTGTGTCTAAGCATGGCGATCATGATCAAGGTAAACCATAGCATACACTCCTTCATGTATCGGGGGTGGCGGGCCGCAGGAATGGGCCCATAATCTATAATTATATTCACCAGCACCCCCGAAACGTATCTGCCGATGTACAGAATATACAGAATATTTTATTGGCTAAATTTGCTATTGCTAAATAATTTGAAGAAATTTTAACAATATATATAAATCATTTCGATAGAAAAATAAATTTAAATACATAAATAATGGATATATGTGTCGACGTAAAATATATAATATTGTATCTTCGTAAAATAATAACAGTGACTCAACTATATTCAACTTAATGTTATTACGATAATTTTTTATAAAGTGCTCGTTTTGACTTTTTTCGATAATTGACAATTTATACGCTTTTATATTATTATATTAAATGTTTTAGTAAATAATACATTATATTCATACACCATATGTACGTTATACGTTCATAAATCGAATCAAATAGTTTAGTGCTGGTGTTTGGTAGAGATTTTTTATTTACCGTTTCTTCTTCCGGGTTGGACCGTGTCAAATTGGTGTTATTTGCCGAGCTTTCGCACATCATGTGATGGCTTCTTCAGGGCTGAAAATCATGATGTGCGAAAGCTCGGCAAATAACACCAATTTGACACGGTCCAACCCGGAAGAAGAAACGGTAAATACTTCTGACGACCGTCTAAGCCTACGTGAACATGGTAGAGATTTTTTTAACTCCTAAGGAATGATTAAACAAAATTCAAAAACGTAAAATCTTATTTATTATTAGCATTAATAACAAAAAAAAATCTATAAAATGTAATAAGTCTCAAATTTAATTTATAAATAAAATGTAATCTATAAAAAGTATGAAACGAAACCAAGATTACAATGAAATTGCTAATTTCAAATGGAGAGTTTTTTGACCGTAGATATTATTATTAGATGATTTAAGTTGGGGTTCGGTCAAGGTAGATCCAAAGAAATACAAATTTTAAAAAAAATTTATTTTTTTAAAAGATTATCTGCCAACGTTTAGGCCTACATTGTAAGCCATCTTCAGGGCTGTCTATCATGAAGACGAGAGAGGACGCCCTGTCCCTAAGTTCACATTTCCATGACTGGCTGAAATTGGTAATTTTTGTTGAATTTTAGAAATTGTCAAGACAAATTTATTATTATCCAATATCGACTGATATATCGGTTAATATCGCAAATAAATAAGGGTACATAAAAATGTATTAAAAGTATCAAGTAAGGATTTTATCACGATAAACAAATGGCATTTGAGTTTTTATTTTACAAATATTTTTTAATTGAGCTTAAAATGTATGCTCAGAACACAATTTGTACTGATAAGATTAAATCCACAGAGCTTTTATGATTTTTATTAGCTTGTAGTGTTCATGCATAGCTGTCGAGCCCAGGGTTTATTTTTAATACAAAATAATTAATCCTTTAATTAAAATAGTAACTATTGATTTCCTATATGTCGAAATACCTGAATTAATAAATTTATATTATATATATATATATATATATATGTATAGTATTAACTTACTTATAAAATAAATACGACATGATAAGGGAGATATGCTATTTATTTTCTGGCAAAAATAGTTGCAATTTTTTTGGGTTATCCCACAAACAATAACCTTAATCTAATGGATATTATTTATACATCTTATTCTCTGGTTGAAATATCCCTAACAGAAGGGGTTTAACTCTAAAATGCACGGTAGTAACAAACATTCATGACTTATTATTCACAATAATAATAGAAATAACGTTTTAAAAAAAGCATCAAGTATAGGCAAAAAAAAAAAAGATAATAAAAGCCTAAATAAAAAATAAACAAAATTTCGAAATCGTAAAACACCTTAGATAAACAATATCTGTTTAAATCGATCAAATACATGCCCGAATACTGTGGAAAGAACTAATAATTTATTATACATTCTATTAATTTTGTTTATTTACCACCTTGAGTAAGCCTAAAATACAAAGAGAATAAAGAATGCTTTGTCATATTTGTGACATAGTTGATGGATTTCTTTATTCATCGTACGTATTTTGGTTTTTTATTTTGAGTGTAACTCTGAAGATAAGTACACTGAAGAATTTCTGAATTTAAGTCCATACAAATAACTGTTAATTCAAGATAAATTAATGAAACTTTCATTCAATAAACTCTTAGGTCTATAAAGCCAACAGGGGGAAAAATAGCCTTGTATTTAAGAATTTGCGTGGAAATTATTATAAATTCTTCTTAATTAATGACAGAAAAAATAATAATAGCACAAAATAATTAGATCTTTAAAATAAAAATTGTATTTTATATGTATGTACAAAATAGAATGCAACTTATTAAAAACATAAAAAGTGAAGCTATAATATTTTAAAAATTATGATTTATAACGTTTTAACGAAAAACTCATAAAATGATTCGGTTATTTATTCTTATTTACGTTTGTAATTATAAAAAACAAAACATTTAGTTCATTCAGGTAGGAAATGTGATCAATGTATTAATATATGGATTATTAGAAATATAATTAAGCTACTGCGTTTCTCTCAAAATTCTCAAAATGTATATATTTTAAGTAGATCTCCTCTTATGTAAAGTTTGTTATCAGTGCACTAGATAATTATGAAACACATGGTATTATCAGTTTTTCAAAATTACTCTCCTGCCTCAAAGTATTAATGTTATAGCGGAAAAAAATATACATATGTTATTTCTTATTTCCATTAAACAAAAAAAAAAGTATATATATATTGCAGAGTATAACTGAATTCTGCCTTATATCCCAGATGTAATGTTACACCAAATTCTCCAAGAAAAGTTGAAGTTTATAAATTAGGAGAATTGGTGCCAGGGAGAAAAATAGTTGGCTATATTTTGAAAAATCCACAGGAGGGTTAAATATTTCATCATTTTTNTATATATATATATATATCCAATGCCACAGTATCAGGAATTTTGATTGGGTGTACGAGTCACATATTTTTGGCGGGTTTTTGTAAAACCGGTTGTACAGCGTCCTTGATGCAGCCCACTCTTCAGGCAAATGCCCCGGAAAGTGAAATGGGTTTGAGCCTGCATGAGTGACTAGAGACTCCCAAGTGTGAGGTAGATTTTGCTCCCATTATTCCTTCTCTATATAAAAATTTCAAATTTAAAAAAAAAAATAAAAATTTAAAGAATTGAAAAAAAATATGGTAATGGTAAACATCGGAACAGGTCGTTTCTATGTTGCATCGTCATAGAAAATCTTTGATTTCTCATCATTCGTGACCAAATTAAAAGTTTATCTAAACAAAAGTTTTTTTTAATTTACAAGAATTTTCATTCCGTAGTTATTTTTGCATTCTCTAATTGGGGATTAAGTTATTTAACGTTTGGCATAATTTAAGTAAATAATTATTCACTGTCACAAAAGATAATAAAAATTATCTGACTAGTCACTATAAGTGACTACTTGTAGTACTAAAATAGAAAAAAAATTATAGGCATTTAATTTTAAAATAACTTTAGCAAAATTTAAATTTAATTAGTTAAAATATTTGTTAGTTTTTTCTACAAACCTACCAGAGCAAATTTTCTTAGTTCAGGCAACTCCACTGGTGAACTATATTTTTACTAAATAACTTTATCATGCATTTATAGATTAAATAAAGTATAAGTAGCATATTTAAAACTTTCTATCAAATTATGTCATTTGTCATAATTCATTAGCGTATTAGTCAATTGACCAAAAGTTCAATTAATAGTGCTATCATTTTACTTCAAGCAAGTTATTTTATTTACTTATTTTTAAGATTTATTTCTTTGTGAGAGAATAAAAATTAAATTTCATTTCCAATATTTCTCGTAACTGTTTATTAAAAATAAATCACAATGACTAAGATACCTTGTATTCTTTTTAGTTTGTTAGCATAGTGAGAATAGCTAATTTTAATTCAGCCATTGTTATATCTGGCATAATAAATATTTGAATACTGGTATTAGTTGTGGTATTTAATCCCACGTTAATTTTATACATTAAATGCAAGGGAATAAAATAAACATTTTTTTAGCATAACTGCCCGAAAAGCAGGCTGAGGTAGGAAGATATTTTAATTCTATTCCCTTGCATTTATTGTAATAAATATTTGACTTCCATGTCATTATTATAAAGGAATGGATGTATGACATTACAGCAAAAAATACTTTATGTAAATTGTTTAGAAATACCGAAAAAATGTTAGTATTTGTTGACAGGTGTTATCCTCTAGAAACGTCGAGTCGCTCTTTGAAACAGCCATAATTTCTCCAATACATATCTATATTTTTAGTTTCCCCTCAAATGAATCGATGAGGAACAAGAAAAATAAATTATTTTTCATGAGTCGCGTCATTGCTCCAAATTGAATAAATTGTCATTATTCGAACGATATTTGATTTTTTTTAAAATTAATTTGTGTCGGTCTGCTCACCGTACGTTTTAAAATATGGCTAAATAAATGGAGGGTCAAGTTATTGAGGCTAGTATAAAATAAATACGACATGATAAGGGAGATATGCTATTTATTTTCTGGCAAAAATAGTTGCAATTTTTTTGGGTTATCCCACAAACAATAACCTTAATCTAATGGATATTATTTATACATCTTATTCTCTGGTTGAAATATCCCTAACAGAAGGGGTTTAACTCTAAAATGCACGGTAGTAACAAACATTCATGACTTATTATTCACAATAATAATAGAAATAACGTTTTAAAAAAAGCATCAAGTATAGGCAAAAAAAAAAAAGATAATAAAAGCCTAAATAAAAAATAAACAAAATTTCGAAATCGTAAAACACCTTAGATAAACAATATCTGTTTAAATCGATCAAATACATGCCCGAATACTGTGGAAAGAACTAATAATTTATTATACATTCTATTAATTTTGTTTATTTACCACCTTGAGTAAGCCTAAAATACAAAGAGAATAAAGAATGCTTTGTCATATTTGTGACATAGTTGATGGATTTCTTTATTCATCGTACGTATTTTGGTTTTTTATTTTGAGTGTAACTCTGAAGATAAGTACACTGAAGAATTTCTGAATTTAAGTCCATACAAATAACTGTTAATTCAAGATAAATTAATGAAACTTTCATTCAATAAACTCTTAGGTCTATAAAGCCAACAGGGGGAAAAATAGCCTTGTATTTAAGAATTTGCGTGGAAATTATTATAAATTCTTCTTAATTAATGACAGAAAAAATAATAATAGCACAAAATAATTAGATCTTTAAAATAAAAATTGTATTTTATATGTATGTACAAAATAGAATGCAACTTATTAAAAACATAAAAAGTGAAGCTATAATATTTTAAAAATTATGATTTATAACGTTTTAACGAAAAACTCATAAAATGATTCGGTTATTTATTCTTATTTACGTTTGTAATTATAAAAAACAAAACATTTAGTTCATTCAGGTAGGAAATGTGATCAATGTATTAATATATGGATTATTAGAAATATAATTAAGCTACTGCGTTTCTCTCAAAATTCTCAAAATGTATATATTTTAAGTAGATCTCCTCTTATGTAAAGTTTGTTATCAGTGCACTAGATAATTATGAAACACATGGTATTATCAGTTTTTCAAAATTACTCTCCTGCCTCAAAGTATTAATGTTATAGCGGAAAAAAATATACATATGTTATTTCTTATTTCCATTAAACAAAAAAANTCCACTGGTGAACTATATTTTTACTAAATAACTTTATCATGCATTTATAGATTAAATAAAGTATAAGTAGCATATTTAAAACTTTCTATCAAATTATGTCATTTGTCATAATTCATTAGCGTATTAGTCAATTGACCAAAAGTTCAATTAATAGTGCTATCATTTTACTTCAAGCAAGTTATTTTATTTACTTATTTTTAAGATTTATTTCTTTGTGAGAGAATAAAAATTAAATTTCATTTCCAATATTTCTCGTAACTGTTTATTAAAAATAAATCACAATGACTAAGATACCTTGTATTCTTTTTAGTTTGTTAGCATAGTGAGAATAGCTAATTTTAATTCAGCCATTGTTATATCTGGCATAATAAATATTTGAATACTGGTATTAGTTGTGGTATTTAATCCCACGTTAATTTTATACATTAAATGCAAGGGAATAAAATAAACATTTTTTTAGCATAACTGCCCGAAAAGCAGGCTGAGGTAGGAAGATATTTTAATTCTATTCCCTTGCATTTATTGTAATAAATATTTGACTTCCATGTCATTATTATAAAGGAATGGATGTATGACATTACAGCAAAAAATACTTTATGTAAATTGTTTAGAAATACCGAAAAAATGTTAGTATTTGTTGACAGGTGTTATCCTCTAGAAACGTCGAGTCGCTCTTTGAAACAGCCATAATTTCTCCAATACATATCTATATTTTTAGTTTCCCCTCAAATGAATCGATGAGGAACAAGAAAAATAAATTATTTTTCATGAGTCGCGTCATTGCTCCAAATTGAATAAATTGTCATTATTCGAACGATATTTGATTTTTTTTAAAATTAATTTGTGTCGGTCTGCTCACCGTACGTTTTAAAATATGGCTAAATAAATGGAGGGTCAAGTTATTGAGGCTAGTATTTTTGAAGTCCTGAGAAATATAAAGTCAAAGATTGGAATAGGCAGTTATTCAAAAATAATTTCTTATTTATAACAGTTTTTTAATAATTTTTAAAAAAATAAAAAGATTTCTATTTTTTAAAAAATGAATTGAATCATTTAACATCTTTATCTACAGAGATTATGTAGAAACAGTTTCTCACTAAGTCCTACCGATCACCCTTAACCCTTTAATTTTCCTTTGAAATGTAATAACAAGCTTAAAATATAAATAAAATATATAAATTATGAATTGAAGAAGTAAATTATTGTGAATTATATCGATATCATTCACAATAAGATATCTTCTTCATCTCTTACAATCCTTCTAGGACTAGAGTCCACCACAGAAACACACAGCCGTGCGTTGTGGACTCTATCGCCTGAAAAGGAATCCCCTTTTTTCTATAAGAAACTCCTGCCCGACTTTCGAACTCCAGAAAATTGCAAGAGGGTGGAATAACCTATACAGTGAACCACTTCAGGAACTTGTATCAGTTCGCCCAATTAGTTCCTCTCTAGATGGGACTGGCCGATCCTCTGTGATGTAAGTTCTAGTACAAACCATTTTCCTCACTCCTGGAAGATACGAATTCAGGTTAAATCTGCCTTTCAAAAATCTTTGGTAATTTACTAAACCTCAGAAAAAGAGGCTATAAAATAAATATAAAATAAAGTAAAAAATCTTAACTTGATCTTAAAAGTCAAAATATATAATTAAAGGAATATCTAGAGTGAATGAGGCTGGCATTAGACCAATCTAGTTGAAATCTCTGGCAAGGTATCATTTTCCATCGTGATTTTCGGTTTAGAATATATTTTTTATGTATCGTGATATTAATAAGAATGAAGACTACTTCATAGTAGTAAATTAGAATGAAAGTAGAGCATGAATTTCTCTCTCTATGTATGAATTTATGTTGATTGTTATAAAATTAGTATCGCAGTGATTTTTTCCCTTTGGTATCTAATTGACTTAATTTTGATACATTAAAAAAAAAGAAAAAAAGTCATATCTTTCTAATAAAATAATAAAACTTTTTTTCACTTAATTAATTATGTCCTTCTAGGCATAAATGTGATATAAATGATATAAAGTAAAAAAAAAAGAAAAAAAAGAAAAAAGAATCTACCTAATAAACTGGACATAAGTGTGTCATATTCACATTTTGGAAGTGTGCTATGGAAATGAAAAACCGGTTGTCCAGGTTCTTCAGTAGTTTCCTGTGACTATTATCTCTCAGTTTTATGTTCTGGGACATCTTGACACGTTGAGTGAGCCCCAGTAATAGGTGTCGCGTTATGGCTGCCGGGAATGGCTGTTCTCCTAATAGGTGTTTTTTTCTTGTTTTTTTTTTTTTTAAATATTAAACTCAGATAAAAACAGATATAGAAATGATTTTCGGACGTCCTGGATATTAATTTGTCTTGACAACTCCCGAAGGAATATTGACACTGGAGTCAGGCATGTGGGAGATTTTTTTTTTTTTTTATAAGATCAGTTAGTGAAGAGTGTCATATAGAGGAATTCAGACATATATAAGAGAACAGATGTTAGCCCGAATGTCTTTGAATTTTATCTTTATATAAATATTAGTTTTCTGAACTTTAATATTTTAGAAAATAAAATTCTTTCAGAATACAATCAGAGTAGCTTCAGAGAAATATAAGAGTCACATAAATATATATCTGAGGGAGAAAATGATAGCTGATTACATAGCACCCAATATTTGAAGGCCTCTCAGATCTTAAACACGTTAACAGAAACTATATGCACAATACCGGGTGGGCAGGTTAATGATCTTCAGGCAACCAACGTTTTCAAATGTAGAATATTTTATACACTTTACAGTGTTTGAATAAGTATTATACTATTTTTTTCTCATATTTATATGTTAATTTCCTTTGCTTATTGCGATTAAAACTATTTTTATATAATAACATTTTATAATGGGGAAATTAGTCAGGTTTTCGGCCAGGATAAGACAAATAAAATACTCTAAAATTGTTGAGTAATTATTGCCGACATTTCAACTTAACTTGTAAGGGATCATCAGGGCGATATAGAAGTCTGGAGAGATCTCCGATGGAGGTTTATGGTCACGTCTCAGAGTGCAGAACTAAACTGAATAGTTTAATAATAATAACTTTCGTAGTTTAAATTAAATTTACGTAGTTTAGTAGTATAATAATACTCGACCCCCAACGAACCTCCAACAATGACTACCTATGTATAGATATGTAACTATAGATAGGTAAAGGATTTCTTATGAATAACGAACTTGTCAGCATACTCCTGAATTTATTGTTGTTCTACCCCCCCCCCCCTTCCAATTCAATTTTATGCAAAAATTAATTAATTTAAAAAATAACAGCATAATGGCTAAATACTAAAAATAGTTTGAATATTTTAAAACTATGGAGCCCCCCAAAAGCTTGAAGAACATTCCTTAATATCTTCTTTGATAATGCATTTCAACTAAAAATGAATATAAATATTAGATAATAAGACACTATTACACATTTTAACATTAAGGAAGAATAAGAAGTTTTCCATTTATACTTCCCCCCTAAACGTCCCTCCCCATTCAAATAATTTCAGCCCTTAACGAAATAATCTTAAAATTTTAAAGTAAAAATTTAAATACCGTCTTTGTTTTTAAGATTGCTTGCGCAAAAGCGCATAGAGGAAATAAATAATTAAATATCATTTTAAGGGCTCTTTAAGGGAAATTTGCTCTCCAAAGGAGGAGAAGTTATGAAATTTTAAAAAATAACACATTTTCAAAAGTACCTACATGTATAGCCTATTTAAAAAAAATGAAATGTGTTGAATGTTTATATATATA
>KZ807679.1:324826-340627 GCA_000696205.2 Oncopeltus fasciatus | reverse complement strand
CGCCTGCTATATATATATATGAGAATCTGAAGCTGTCAGGGTGAAATGTGGAATTAGGAAGAGATAGGGAACTGATACCATCATCTGCCTGTCACTGACTCCTAGAGGTCAACTATTCGAAAGGCAGTGGAATTTCTTTCCCTTTTTTTTTTTTTTTACGTAAGAACGATTTACTAAAAGTATTACTAAACACGCCTTTGGGTGGAAAGTAAGAGCAACACCAGTTTTCGCTTAAGTGAAAATTCCTGTTACAGCTGTAATTTTATTCAGGAAGACATATTTTATAATATCGGAGTGTTGCATTAATGAAAACAACAGAAAGGTCTTTCGCACCTGTCAAAAATGTTTTTAAATTAATTTCGGAACACTTTTCATGTCAAAAGAATCATCGGAGTGGCGCTCAGGGAGCGGGCAAGAAGGCAAACTTACGTAGCTTTTTACCGTTTCTTCTTCCGGGTTGGACCGTGTCAAGTTGTTGATAGTTGCCGAGCTTTCGCACATCATGTGATGGCTCCTTCAGAGCTGAATAGAGAGCTGGAATGAGAGCTGTAAAAGAGAAATTTAAAAAATCCAGGTGGTTTATAAATTTTTAAATCTCTTTTTTACAGCTCTCATTCTCTATTCAGCCCTGAAGAAGCCATCACATGATGTGCGAAAGCTCGCCAACTACCAACAACTTGACACGGTCCAACCCGGAAAAAGAAACGGTAAATACATCAGACTACCGTCGAAGCCTACATGAACATTACGTAGCTTTATATATAACTCTCGTTAATAAATAAATATCGTCTGATAACTGTTCCTTACTTATCTAAAGGAAGAATAGAAGGAAACCGAAGAAATAAATTTTATATGTCATTTACTTATGTATTTTAATTTTGACCGTTTGGGGATTTAAAAAATAAGTATGAATAATTTACATTATATTGTTCATGAATCTCATCTCTATCTCTCCCTCTTCACTATGTTAAAAATGCATTAAACGCGATGATGAATGTTATCGCTTGCTTGGTTCTCTCGATTTGGCAGTCCTTACTCCTTTCCTTCCGAGCCCAGCGATAAGAAAGCAATAGCTTGCTATATTAAAAGTTAATAAATATTTTTGTTTGAGGTAAATATTTTGAGGTAATCATAGTAAATTCAAGGACATATCATAAAACCTGTGAATTTAAAGATTTAAGGGCACATACATGAAAATTCAAATTTCAAACTAAGCAGATTTTCCATGTTTCATTAAAGATGAATGAAGATAAGAATAAATTACTTATTAGATCTCTTTGAGAGTGGTGTCATTGGTCACCTTCTCTCCTCATGTGATTGATATTGTATGTCATTTTTTTCCCTCTAATTCATTGTGGTGATCAAATTACAAAATGTTTTAATTTAACAGAATGTAATAAATAAATAAAAGTTAAAAAAAAAAAAAAAAAATTAGACCTCGAGAGAGGGGGGAGAGAAAGTGAGAGAGAAAGAGAAACAAGATGTGTTAACCAAGGTTGGCGCTAGAATGTTTGAAAGGGAAGATTTTGCTACCAAGGAGAATTTGCTTAATCTTGAAAGTTACATTCCTAAATATCTACTTTAAATAGTAATTCTAAAAGTAATGTTATATGTCATAATTATTAGAAAATTAAACTTTACACTTAGGAATTAGGTTCAAACAAATCTTCGTAAGACTAATTATAACGAAGATAATTAAATTATTATTAAACCACCTTCCAAATTTCTTAAAACGCATAATAAATTAATTCAAAGATTTGCAAAAAACTTAATTAACTAAATTAACATTTGTATTTATAAATTAATTACTTATTTCCATGTTTTCCGTATCACATTTTAAACAAACTACATCATATAAATTTCTTCAAAATTCTATTAGTAATGGAACTATTACCATTGAAAATTTTCTCTAAACTCCTTTATTCTTCAACCGATTATAACCATTAATGAACTCATATAACAATTTGCAAAAAGAAGCTTTGATACCAATTTTGGGTTATTTATTCAACAAATTGTGAATTGTGAACGCTAGAGTGCGTGAAGACATACACATAAACACATATCACTTAGAACGAACCATATTATTAACTTATCGCAAGTGAGATTTGTGAAGATCTGCAACAATTTTTCTGAAAGCGCATTGCTTGTTGATGATGTTTGTACAATACAACAGGGTTTTATACACATTTTAACTTTCACTAAAATATGTATTTGACGTTTCATCACATTTATATTTTTAAACTTTAAATACATAAATAAACCAATATATGATTTTATTTGACTTATGACAGATAGTAAAGTTAAGAATTTTTCATCATTTACTGTAGAATTGTCTGAATTATATTATTGGAATGAGATAAAACTATATAAAAATGTCTAACTGTTTCTAGATTCCCTTAGGTGGGGGGGACTGAAAGCTTATAAGAAGTCTGAAAATGGTACTTGCGGACCGAACCAAGAGCGACCACTCTTGTAGAATGTGCTCCTTAACGGGGACCACTAAAAGTAAAAAGACAAGTCCGGAGGAGCTGTCTATACGGATCTGAAGGACGTTTTTTTCTTCTCTCGTAGATTTTTTTTTTTTACTCCCTGTCTGATTGTCCGTTTTAATTGAAGCACTAGTATAAGACTCCTTGACGGGCGGGCATAACGAACTCGCCCATCGTGTTTGCACAACATGCGTGGCCGTTCGCGAAACATGAACGCCTGCTTGTCTGTGTGTCTGTTTGACGTCGGTTTTTCTAACCAGCTCTCCTAGTTTTTCTCTATAGTTTTTTTTTACCTTTTCCATTCGTGATTTGTTTATTTCATGTTAAGAGTATATGCAGCGTGTACCAATATAACGTGGTGAGTCAATTTAGGAGCTATTAACACTCGTTCTAGATAGTTCAATACAATCTATTTAAATGTTTAAATTTTAAAGTAACTTAGTGTGCAATAATTTTAGATATTTTAACTTAAAAAATAGAGGATTTGGTTCACTCTTTACCTAGTTATTCTAAAAAAACAAAATACGAGTGAAATGTCTGGCCTAGTTGAACTTGTGCTACTAGTTTCGGAACTTATAAACATGAGGTCTTCTTCTATATCATAAATATTTTGCAGTGGTATTTTTTTTCGTTTTACCTCTCATTCACCACTTCATGGAGAGTAGCCAGACTATTCTAAACACCCATGACACTTGGCACGATTTTATTTATCGATAAAAGATTGCTATGCAACTAATAATATTCATATTCTTAAAAATTGCTAACGCTAGAGCGCCCACTGACATATATATATATAAAATAAATAAATAAAAAANTATATATACCATTGTTTTGGGCTAATAATGAATATTTAATTGTTAAATGTAATAAATACATTTTAAAGCCTGAAATAACACTATATTTAATATTTTTAACTCTGTTGACACCAGAGCTGTCATAAGTATTAATTTAGGGCACAATAAGAAAAAAACTATATTCAGGAGCATATTTTATATGTTTTATTATTACCAAACATCAACAATTTGCTTAAGAGTATATACAGCATATCTCTCCCAATCGGGCAGGAATTGTCGTCCTTTATTTTAAATACTAATATTAGTTTTGATATTTAATTCCTCGTTAATTTTATACAAGATATGCAAGGGAATAGAATTAAAAAAATCTTACTTCCTCAGCCGGGACTCGAACCCAGAACTCCTGCTTTCCAGACTGGCAAGCTATCCCTAACACCACCGAGGCTTGCTAGATAATTTTTTCTAGTCCATGCACTTTACTCCGAGTCTAAACCCCTGAGTAAGACGAATACATCGTCTTAAATTCGAGGGAGCTAACATTGTCGGCTATTTGTTGGAATCTCATTTTTTGCCCTATATTTCTTTTTTTAAATACTGATTTTAGTTGTGGTACTTAATCTTACGTTAACCCGGGTTCGAGTCTTGGCTGAGGTAGTAAGACTTTTTTTTATTCTACTCCCTAGCATATATCTTATAAAGTTCTCCTTTATTGTTTGGGTATGGGGAAATATATAAGGTTTTTATCAGATTGTATGAAATAAAAAAAAATACCTCTTACATTTTTCTAGCAATTTCGTCAGAGCAGACCCTTGCAAAAATAATGTATATATTTATATTTACTATGAATTAATATTTAAAATATTCTCCGTTGTGATAAATTAATCATTATCAAAATCTTACTTGAATACGCAATGAAATCCTTGGTTCGAGGGAGGCCGACGTCAGATAAGGCGTGTGGAGAAAGGGAGGCTGTGTGGACCCGTTCATGCGCGGAACATCAGTTCGAGTGCACCATACTTTGCAGAATTCATCAAATCCTACTTAACTGCCCAATGAAAGTTTTACAAAACTGCAGACTTGATGACGTCAGAACCCAACATGACAATCGATTAGGGTCAAAACAAAAATATGTCAAAAATTAGATTAATTTCTTGATTTGCTTAAACTTTTTGTACTTAAATCAATCGAAATGATTACAGAGTGCACCTGATGCATAAAGTAAAGAAATATCGTATGTTTTTCCTTCTATTTACCAAAGAAAAGAGTTATTTTTCTCACATTTGTTTGTTATAGAAAGCTATGAGATTATTTATCTTCTTATGTAGTTTGTCTCACTTGAAATGGTTTTAGATTTTTTTGAGGGATAAATTCATCTGATTTTTTATAAGTATAACTTTTATAAGATTATTTAGATAACCTGATTTACACTATTTGCTAAGAAGTGTAAATTTGTTTTGATATATAACTATATTATATATAATATAAATGCAAGGGAATAAAATAAATAAATCTTACTTTTTTAGCCGGGACTCAAACCCGGATCTCCTACTTTCCGGGCAGTTATGCTATTGCTACTTTAAAAAAAATCTATTCCCTAGTATTTCTTGTATAAAATTACCGTGAGATTAAATACCACAACTAAAATCAGTATTTAAAAAAAAAATATAGATGAAAAAAGCGGGAGTATAACAAATAGCCGACAATGTTAGCTCCTTCGAGCATAAGACGATATATTCGTCTTACTTGGGGGGTTTAGACTCTGAGTAAAGTGCGGGGAGTAGAAGAAATTAGCATGTAATGGTTAGCATAACAGCCCGGAAAGCAGGAGACCCGGGTTCGTGTCCCGGCTGAGGTTATCGTGTGATTAAATACCACAACTTAAATCAGTATTAAAAAAAAGTGATACATAACGATTACTTAGGAATTAGTAATGTTTATTTTAACTAAGTGCCATGTTGTAACAGCTGTTTCTTCTCATAAACACCACACTTTTTGAGTTCATTAGAATTCCAACTGAAATATTCCTTCGATTTTTTGATTCCACACAAGGACAAATGAGTTGTTCAATTATGGGAGAAACGGATGGGAATTAAAAGAAACCTACAAATTCTAGGCTTATTAATCCTTTGTATACATAAATATATTTTACTTTTTGGGGTAAGGCCTTAAGTCTTTGGAGTTAGCATTTCTTACAGTACCTCTGAAAATGACATTTTAATTTCGAAATTACTAAATTTTGAGTAATTATGTGGTGGAAAAACTTGGGTTTTATTTTACACTTATATCAGTATCCTTCCTGTATTTTTTTATTATACAGATAATTACTGAACTATTTTTTATTTAAAAATTAGGTTCTTCGTGGCCCAATTAAGAATAGGACGAAGATTTTAAAATGCCGTTTTACGTCAACTCATAGGTTGATTTATCAGCAGAAACCCGTTAATATATAATAAAATAAATTAAAGTTAAGTAAACTCAAATATAAGAAGTGGCTCCTTAATCTGATCAGTTTTCGCCTGTTTCATTTAGAATGGAAGTAAATAAGAGTTAACGAGGAAATTTAATAATAAAGCCGGAGAGGACCAGGGGAGCGTTAATGTGGTGTCTCAGTCTAGAGTTCTATACTGGCCTGGGAGGAAGAGTGGGGGAAGCGCTCAATAATCGCAGTTACATTCGTAAATATCTTCCTTATTAAGCATTTTTCGTAAAATTATTATAAAATATGAATATAATTTTTAAAATTTTTCATCTATCATGTTTTAAAAAGTTTTTTGCAATTCAAATAGAAACGAATATACCAATATTATAAATTTTGGTCTACCCTCTATCCTCCCCCTTTCGCTCCCTTGAAATCAAGCAAAAACGAATTAATTCAACCTTTTGCAATAAAAAGACTGGGTACTGAATTTTTTTTATCCATACATTTAAAAAGTAAATGGACCCATACATTCTACATTGAATATCTTTCTTTTTTTTTTCTTTTTTTTTTTTTTTCGCACTATCTAACCCTAATCGTTTTAAAAAATTTAATTTTTTACATTTATAACATGTTATAATTTTTTTTTCGTAATGCCAATAATAATTAAAATATAAAGATTTTATATTTTGATTTCTTTTAAAAAACACCTCTCCCTTTGACCGATTTCAGCTACGACCTCATATATCGATTTTTGAAAAGATTTTAGTTTCAGGATTTTAAGAAATTGCGTAATAACTAGCGCACACAACACTCACTCATATATTATTCTATGTGGGAACGGTGAAGCTGTAGAAATATTTAAAAAGTCGTTTGTAGGGGTAGTAAGTAGATATATTTATTTAGTAAGAGACACCTACTAAGAAGAGGAAGCTAGTTTTGAACATTTAGAGACAAAGCTCTGTTTCTCAGCTCCTCCCAGGTGAGGGCGCTCGGCTAATTTGTACAAACACCTGTTTTTCCCCCTTGTAAGTGCTGTTCCTGAATAAAACATAGGTGTGTGTGTGTGTCCTTCTCGTCGACTCCCCGAGACAGTTTCACAACAGCTGTTTCCTATGCATAAGTCCTGTCCGAGGCGATAGCACGACCGGCTGGCTGTTCACAATCCGGCGGAGAACGGCTCCACTTTTTCTGGCTCTATTGCCAATATTGTAGGTTTCACTCGTCTAACCTTTCTTCGCGAGGAGTGTCCGAGCTCTGCCATATCTACATACGAGCCCCGCGTGTGTGTGTGTGTGAGCAGGCCTATCCCCGGCCCATTAAAAATCACCACTTGCAGAACAGCTCTTGCGTGTCGGGAGCTGCTACTGCCACGGAGCAGTTCCAGCGAACTCTTGGTTCTCTAGCTCTCTTAGAAATCTCAGCTTAGTCCCAAAGAATGAAGCGATTCTTGAAACTTTTTTCTATCTTTTCTCCTATATCCTAGCTACCAATAATATAAGTCACTAAAAAGTGTAAAATCTAAATGTGGTTGTCAATGCTTTGTAAACTAAGCTTTAGGTTATNATAAATAATATTATCTGGAATATACGCACGTCTATACGTGTATGTGAGTGTGTGTGTGTGTGTGCGTGCTTGTGTGTGTATGTGTCTGTGTGTGTGTATGCCATCACTCTGAAGGTTAAACTTTCCACTTTTTCTTTATTATATATGCACGTAGCTTTTAAATGAAAGTTTGTTAATGAAGAAATTGAACCAAAAGGAATGGGGTTTTCCTGAAAATTTATGAGCGAGTACAAGATGTTTATTCGATGGGCGGGATATTTATTTTTGTGTAATGATGCACATCACAAATACATTTATCGCAAATACGTCTCTCCTCTAGAGCTCAAAAACCCTGGGCTAGGTACTTTTCGCTCACCAAAGCATTCATAAAAGTTTTATTTTATGTTAGCTATTATATAAAATAAATAAACTAATTTATAAATATTAATTGTGTTGTGGTTTATTATCCCACGTAAATTTTAAACAATTAATGCGAAGGAATAGAATAAAAATCTATCTGTCCCAGCCAGAACTCGAACCTGGCTGTGTGTTGGGAATTTAATAAGTTATCTGGCTCTTCCCGGTTGTGCAAGTGGTAGCATTCGTGCCCCGAATGCAGGAGATCCAGGTTCGAGTCCTGGCTGGGACAGATAGATTTTTATTTTATTCCCTCACATTATTTGTTTAAATAAATTAATGTTTTACTATTTTCATGTTATTGCATATCAAAAATCCAAACTGACAAATAAAAAAGTTATTGCTTACGATATTATCAATATTTGTGTGCATATTTACAAATATGTATTTAAAAAAATTAAGTAAAATATTATCTGAATAAAAGTATTTTTATTACAATAAACGACTGAAATAAAATTAATTCAAGCTGTAGAGATAATAGAATGTATTTCATCACTTCCAATACTTATTGAACTTAAAGCAATAATTATCCAAATGTAGTTGCAATGGCATAAAAAAAAGAATTATTGGTAAACGACATATTTTATAAATTACAAAAAAAATTGAACAATTAAGAGTCAGCGTTTACCTGAATATTTAAATTGACTGTAAGAGTTGGTTTAAAAATTAATTTAACACACTTGAAACCCCAAATCATATTAGTTCGTTACTGAAAATAACACAGAATAGGAGTGGGGGATTTCTGAATAGGCCACGTTTAAATAAAATTATTTTCGATGCGGCAGACTTAATATTTAGTTTAGAGGAATGAAATTGTAATGAAACTGAACCAGGTTTGTTTAATGATAAATAACTAAACTAAATATTTAGAAAATTGATCAATGAAGTACAAAGACTTAATTTTCTAGCTTAAAAGCCTAAATTAGTTGTTTATATCAATGAATTTCGCTTTTAATTATATAAAAAAAAATGCTGGCTACATTAATGTGCCAGTT
Organism: Oncopeltus fasciatus; assembly: GCA_000696205.2. Classification (NCBI taxonomy): domain Eukaryota; kingdom Metazoa; phylum Arthropoda; class Insecta; order Hemiptera; family Lygaeidae; genus Oncopeltus; species Oncopeltus fasciatus. The sequence continues at coordinate 331,971 of KZ807679.1, read as the reverse complement.
GGAACGAAAAAAAAATACACTTTCAGCAGATGTTTAGAAAAATCGGGAGTACAGAGGATACTTGGTGTAATTGAACCCTTGATGTGACATACTAATACCCTGTAGATTAATTTTTTTAGTAAGCGAAATTTTGCTTTGCCAAAATCTATGAGAGCCCCCAGGTCTCTTTTTGGATACAATTTTTTGAGTGGAAAGTTTAGTTAGCAAACACTTTTTTTTTATATATATAGAAAAAAGAAAAAGTTCATCATACAGAAACTGCGTATTTTAAATAGATTTTCCATGTTTCTGGTATTATGAGTTCTGAAACTATTACCTCCCTATAGCCTAGTTCTCTGACCGAAATAGTCGAGTTTCAGCCAAAATACTAACCCACAAAAACGAAGACAATCTGCAACTCAAATATATTAGATTCTCAGCAAGCAATTCATTATATAAAATGGCTAATGAGGGTTATTTTTTTGCGGGATTTATAACTATACATATTCAAAATAGGTAAGTGGATTTTAAATTGATCCAAATATGGAATTTAAAAAATAAACTTGCTTACACAGCCATGTAGTTTTATATCCGCTATTTCTTATTCCAAGTCCTTTGAAATTGAAAGATGGTGCAATTATAATTTTTACTTTAAGTCAATCTCTAAGGATTATTATTGTGAATTAATTAATGAGTGATTTTAATTAATGAGTGAGGTACCATTTCTTTAAATATATGTGGATAAAATCAAACATATATCATGGTACCAAAAATCTTTATGATCATAAAATGTGTTTTTGTGAATTAATGAGTTCATATTTAAAGAATTGTGATTAACTGTAACTGTAAGACGAGTTGTACTTAATTGGTTACTGGTAAACATGGCTCGTCCTGGAAGGGGATATTTTTTCTGGGTGCATAAATAAGTCGTCCTGCTACCGGTTTTAGCGGTCCAGCTTTATATCTCGCTGGGCAATGCAGACACAGAGGGGTTTGTATCTCGCTGGGTTATGCAGACACAGAAGGGTTTGTATCTCGCTGGGATAGAAGTAGAATTTATGTCAATGGCTATAGGAATGAAGTCATAAATCGCTCCGATTCCTAATTATAAATTTACTAACAAAACTTAACCGTTCAAACATACACAACTAAAGAAATTCGCCTCGTATCCAAAAGAATAATGATTGAAAGGGATGTTAACAAGTAATAATTAATGGAATAAATTGACCAATGCTTAGCACTTTTGCTCATCTAGCCAAATGAAATTCGATCGGGCTTAATAACTGTCACATCTTGTCTTACCCTCAACTTTTCGCAGTTATCTCAACCCCATTGATAAGATCTAGCTTCTTTATTCTGGAGTGAAGGGTCAGGATTCTGTAGATGGAATAGAATGATAAGGATTTTTGACCTGTAAGCTTTTCCTCAAGGTGACATATCTTTGGTTGAGGAAACCTTCCCTGGTTTCTGTATATCTTATATATATAAAATATATTTAAAAATGAAGGGCTTGGTGAGTTTTAAAAACATACAATAAGTAAGATGTATACATGATTGTTAACTGATTTGAGATGGTGTCCTTATTCCTGTATCCTTAATCTATTTCTTAATGAGTAATGTGAGTTTCTCAGTCAATAACTCACAAATCTACTGCCCTCCAGAAGTACAATAAATTACCCATTTCTTGTCAACTTGATATATAGTTCCTACTAGCAAACTCTTTTCAAGCCCAAAATTTCAGAATTATCCCCCCCCCCCCAAAAAAAAACCTAAGGGGGATCATCGATTATGCAGACATACACTATTGTAGCTCCTAAAATTTGGATATCCACTACTGTGTATTCAATTATTGTATACTATTAACATTAAAAGCAAGTATTTTAAAAGTAATTTTTTTGTGTATTATTTATAATTTATGCAGTTATGAGACTAATTTTTTTTTTTTTTTTACAGGTAATGAAACGTTTATTATGCCTACATTACGTAAGTTCTAAATCCTACATATTCTTATTCAGTGAAGATGCATGTGTCTGTGTATTTCAGTGTGTACGTGTGTGTGAGCGCGCGCGCATGCGTGTGTGTTTGTGTGAGTGAGTGAGAGAGTGAGAGTGAGAGAGAGAGAGAGAGAGAGAGAGAGAGAGATAAGAGAGTTTAGGTAGGCGAGTACTCATATTTAATCTAATACATTTTACTNAGGAGGGAGAGAGAGAGAGAGAGAGAGAGAGAGAGAGAGAGAGAGAGAGAGAGAGATAAGAGAGTTTAGGTAGGCGAGTACTCATATTTAATCTAATACATTTTACTTATATGTTAAAATAATTAAATCAGTTGATCAATTTAATTCACTCAGTATGGTAACAGGCAAAAGCCTTCAATTACTGTAAATGCTATCCGTGATCAATAAACCAAAAGTAAAATAACTGAAGGGATAGGCACTCAATTTTACTCACTTGAGATTAAAGTCAATTTATGTTTCACGGACACCTTTAAATATCAAATTTAAGAGTTGAATTAGGTGAACTACACCAATAAAAAAAATTGTTTTAAATTTTTTCAGGAGTACCCCTTTCCGAAAATAATCCTAAATATTTCAACTATGAAATATATGATAAATAGTTCAGGAAGGATCTAATTTATATGTTTAAATACTTTCGTGAATTATCATTGCTTTAATTTTAATTTTAACTTCTACACATTGATTAGATGGATGTCTACCTTAGATAAAAAAAATAAATTGATATTTATATATAATCCCTTTCTTTAGAACCTTACCCCATTCTCCGTCTTTACCAAAAGCAGCCCAACTCTTCTCCTCACTAAGATTAATTGTATTTTTCATTTAATTGTAATTGACTAAATGATTCCTAAGGATAACATAATTCTCGAGAATGTTGTTTTATCCACTTACCCACTTCCTCGAGCTTAAGTAGAAGAGTTACGGGGAATAGGGATACCTAAGATCTACTTAAAAAGGGAATTATGAGGAACAGTATTTACTACTACAATACATAACAATCTGGATGTATAATATCAGTAAAAGGATATAAATGAGCAAATGGAACATTAAACCATGTTCAGGAAAGTGCAATACACAAACTAAAAATGTAATAATTAAATAAATAATACACAATAAGTATACAATGTATAAAGAAATAATAACAAATATTGTACTTTCGTTATGGCTGTTTTGACGAAAATGGTTATAGAACATATTGGGTGTAAAGTATAATTTTGGAATATTTATGTTATAAGAAGTATTTATGGAAATATTTAAGAAGTTAAGAAAGATATTTAATAATGCAGTTAGAAGGGATGAATGGTTCCTTTTTTTTTTTTTTTTTTTTTTTTTTTTTTAACTGGAGTAACCAAATCCGATATTTAGGCTACTTTACGAAAACCGTCGGATGAGTTCCTTAATAGTTGAAATACGGGAAAAAGGTGAAAGATTTAAAGTAAGATTAAATTGAAAAATCACCATCTTACTTATTGTTAATGTGTCCATTTGTTAAGAGAAACGCATATGAATTAGTCATTTTCGGATTTGAAAGTTCGTCCTCCATTATTCCCTCCCATTCAGTCTAGAGTCAGCCTTAGCGATCTGGCCCAATAACCTTATTGCTCTCTTCTACATGTAAGTTCGTGTAGTCCATCACTGCTGTTACGTGATAAAACATGATAAATCTGCTTATTTCTCATGTGCGCCGCGAGATAGACTTGCTCTTCCAGGGTGTTGTTCAGGTTGTGCCATGCCTCCAGATATACCATGATTACCATGATCTTCCTGGATTTACATGAACGCCTTTCCAAGTGCTGCATTTACTCCCATCTTACTTCCCCCCCAGCTTCGACACCTCCATAATTTTGCAATTTTTCTCGGGTTATTCCGCCCGACATGTTTCGGATCCCCTGAGATCCCCGAACCTTACGTAACGATGACTGTCGGAAGCCAATTTTCTCCCATTTCATATCGTACCTCATTTTCCCGTCGTCACAACCTGGAAGACACCATGAAGGCGCCTCTGTCTCTTTTACTGAAGAGCTCATCCGAAATAATGTCGGTAAATTCCTTTGATGTTATAACAATAGTTTCCCCATCGAGAAATTTGTAATTTTAGTAGAAAATAGGTAGGTGTTTTACGGTTTTAAGCAGTAGACATATAAGGTGTTTTACTAAAAAATAGTTTAAAGCCAGTTTTTTTAGCTATGGCATTATATTTAAACTTCTAACAGAAAAGATTCCTTCCGTGTTAAAAAAAAAAAAAAAAGAAATGAAAATATTGTAATTATTTTTACGTTCAAAACTCCTCTAAACTCTCTCAAGGTCTATCGAAGTTTATGTATGGATAGTTTAATAAGTAAGTCTATGTAAACACCGTTAAATATTGTTCAGAAATTCCTGATAAGTTTCTGGACCACTTTTGGCAAGATTACCCTCTGTAAAGAGTATTTGCCTATGATATGAGTATTTGCCTATTCCCTGATACCCGACTTAAAAATTTTATCTCCATTGTTAGATTATTTTAGCCAAAAATCACTTTACGTACCCAATGAAATGTCATGTATGGAACAATTGTTCTAGTTACATTTTTATAGAATTGTAAAACATGAAAAATTATTACATTTTTTCTGTATCTTGTATTTCTCAAAAGTCAACTCAAACGCAAAAACTCAAGAGATCTGCTGATAGTTTCTTATTGATGAGGTTAAGGGTTACGTCATCATTTTCAAAATATTAAAGCAGGGGGGGGGGAGGTTTGTATCAAAGGTTCCTTAAATTGAAAAAAGTATGGATATAAAATATGAAACTGGAACCTTTACTTAGGTTTCATATTTTTATATATAATTTTCATTTACATGTTAAAAATCATGTAAATAATACCGATACGAATTATTATTATTTATTTATAATATAATCTGGATTTAATGCTTTTTTCTATGTTAAATTTGAAAGGCAATCAACGAAAATTTATATTTTGTATAGTGGAGAATTGGTGTAATATCTGTCAGGAACATAAATGTGTACATCTTTCTTTAACTAAACATTTTCTGCCCATTTTACTGATTTTAATCTATTGAATCAGTCCTAGAACTTTTGAAAATAATACTGAAATTATTTCAAGAATTGGTAAGGAACCAATCTTCTTTATATATATGTATATNAATGAAAGGTAGGTATGGTCTCTTGAGACAGTTTCGGAGAGAATGATTCATATTTGTGCGGCAATCAAAATAACTATATATATAAAATGAAACACTCGCGGCTGCTATATATATAATACATAAAAGCAGGTGAAAGAAAGAGTGTGATGAACACACACAAGAGAAAAAATTATAATTTTGTGGGAGGCTTCTCACTCTTTGTCAGCGAGTAAAATTCTTGTGTGTTCGCTATTTCTCCTACCTGGTTTTATTTATTATATATATATACTGATGATAGCTAATTATATTTGAATTTCATATGAAATAAAATCTCTCACTAAAAAGGAATTTTTAGTGCTGAGAGTTAGTACCCGGTTCGGCCATAGGGGATTTGAGCGACACTAATTGAACCATCGGCATTCCAACGGCTTAAGTAAGCACTGTTCCCCCAGTCTAATTAATCAGGCAATTGACTAATTGATTTTACTTTCTCTCCGTTTAGTTGGCAGTTAAGTGACGTCACGTGCTCGCTGTAAGCGCGCAGCAGAGAGTTCGGGCCTACATAATACGCCCCGTGAACGGGGGAACTGTGACCAGGAACTCGCCCACACGGGGAACTGTTCCCTCTCGGTGCTCGATACAAATCTACCCTGATCTTGATATATTTGAGGACAGTCGAACTACAAGACCCGCCATTAGGGGAGGGAGAGACCCCTCACGCCTCGGCACTAGCCTCTTTCCATTCATTTATTTTGTCAAATGTATTATCTACTTGGGCGGTATTTATGCCGTGTAGTATTTTGTAACTCTGCTTAATTCATGTTTCCTTCAGGATGGAGTAGTCGAACATATGAATTCTTTTTTGTATTATATATTAGGTTATACATTATTTCTTTCGTCATTGTGGTAACACTCTGGAATATTTTGATATTATTAATTTTTATCCTGTTAAAACAGATTTCCGTTATTATTATACTTATACAAAGACACACACAAACACAAACAAAACCCGTCACGCAGGAGGTGTGTACAGAAAGCAGATTTCCCAAGTTCCATTAAAGATAGACATACTTAAGAGTAAAGGAATTATTTGATCTTACAAGCTGTATAAGCAGAGGGCAAAACTTGAGATCGCTAAAGCCTTAAGTTCCCTGTTACTTACCCAGGAACTATCTTGAGTATATATCAAACAATCCTATTGGAGAACATAGTGCAATGTATTTTCAGACATATATCTATTAATATTAAACGGAATAAATTTCATTTTCTCTTATACAGGATTGGTGAATATCAGTAAAACTTGTTCTTAATTCGTGTTGCAGTACCATCGTGGTACGCGGATTTATGGGAAAACTGCAAAAAACTAAAAGTCGATAAAAAATGTACTGACATTTATAAGACTGCTTTTTTTAGTTGACTCAGCAATTAAAATAAGTATATACTTGTGCAATCACTCATATTTATTTTTAAGATTTTCGAAAGGAGCGCCAGTGTAGTTAATAGGATCAGTTTACGTGCCATACTTTTCACACTGCGGGTTCGAATCGCGCTACGGGCAAGGTTTTATCAATAAATAAAAGCTTATCCTTAGTTATAGATGTTTAGAATGGGATAACTACCAGTAGAGAGCCCCTTTCTCCATGACCCTAAAGGGTTGGAAGGGGGACTAACACTAAATAAAAATATTTTTTAAAGAATTCATATTAATGCCATATTTTCTGATTCGGTCACTCATGACCGTCCGTCAGTATTTTTTTGCTACTTTAATAAAACAGAAAAAATGGAGTATAATAAGTATAATGCATTTAGCCAATTATATGAGTTGTTTATTGAACCAAATTTTTTTTCTATATTTTACATTTTTTCTAAGCTGTATTGTCTGAATATGTCAACATTAAAATATTTATAAAGTTTTAAAGAGCCTTATATATGTTTGTTTTGTCTTACGCAGGATCAGTGACGTTTAGTATAATTTGCAACAATAATTTTTTCGACCAACAAGAATAACATAATAATTATATATATATATA